>CAJNYU010001389.1:0-76318 GCA_905331475.1 Rotaria socialis | reverse complement strand
CCAAATTTTTTCAATAATGATTCATTACCCCCCCCCCTCTCCCCAATGAAAAGAACTTCTATGAAATTTCATCGTAAGACATTATTGTCTCGAAATCTAATAGTTATTAGCCTTCGCTTGTACGCAATCGTATGTAAAATACAAAAATAAGAGTTAATTACTTGATCACGTATGATTGTTGACATTGTTCCAACGCCATCGGTAAAATTATATTTACGATCATCAGTATGAATATCTTCAATATATTCAACTTGTTTTGAT
Source organism: Rotaria socialis (assembly GCA_905331475.1). NCBI lineage: Eukaryota > Metazoa > Rotifera > Eurotatoria > Philodinida > Philodinidae > Rotaria > Rotaria socialis. Next base: position 76,057 of record CAJNYU010001389.1, on the reverse strand, counting down.
GGAATCTATGTCAATAAGAAAAACAAAAAGTATATGAATTTTACAGCCAAAGAAAATTTTCTACCTGAATAGTTTCTTCTGCACTTGTAAAACATTGTGCAATACGTGCTGCATGTTTAGCAACAATTTTTTCATCTTGAAAATCTCCCATCCAATTAAATGCATCTTCAAATGACAGGTTTATCTTTTTATCATGATGATAGAACCAAAATTGTTTATCTTTTAATTGTGATTGTGAATGATGTAGATAGCGATATGTTCGACCCGTTTTGCCTAAGTCAAAACCCGATTCAAGGAGCATTTCAATTTTCCAACGTAAAGCTCGATCTAAATTAAATAAAACAATAGATAATCTTTATGCAGATAAATAATTCTTCAACTTACAATCATGTGGAAATAGATCCATAGTACCATTTTCATCTTTTACATCGACAAGCGCAAACATAAGATTTCCACCGAATTGCCGTTCGCGCAATACTCGATTGGTTTTTACTAATTTAAATGGCTTAACACAGATAGTTGTTGGTGTTAGTGTCACCGATGGAACGTATGCATAATTACGTGGTGGATTATTTAAACTCCAGCGTTCTTGTTCATGTTCTTCTTTTTTAAATTCTTGTTGATAATAATTCGTATGAGACGATGTCATTGCTAAATAATCGATTTTCTGTCTGTAACGGTTTAATTCAGCAAATAAATCAATAAAATAATATTCATGTGAACGACGCCATAAATGAAGGGATGCCTAGAGAATACAAGCAAAGAAAATTCGATATTTTGAATTATTGTTAGTTCTAGCGATTTTAATTTTTTTTTGTATAGTTGTGGATTTATTCAAATACAATTATTCTTATTACACTTTCAAGAATTTTCGAAAGAGTTTGACAAACGAATAATGGCTTTGATTTTTGCTTACAAGAGTCATTCTGTAAAGCTGTATTGTATATTTTGTTTTGAATTAGGATTTTAATTATGGCATAAAAAGGTTCTTCTATAGAAAAAAAAGAGATGATCCTTTGCTGAATTTTGCAAGATATCAATTTATGTATTCATAGAGAATTGTGCATTCTCACACACCGATTATGGTTCAGACCAATATAACGAAGAGTTTAAATGTATGTCTTTGTTAGAAAAAAAAACCCATTGTGGTCGTTATGATCAAGGTTGGAAAAAATGTACTCAATGTGTTTCCAATTTATCATCATAATAATAAAATATGGTGAGTTTGAGACCAGGCACTTTACTTTATCTAAGAAGTATTAAAACACAAAGATGATAAATTTGTGGACATGAATTTCTTTTTTCGCAGATGTTTTTATCGCATACTCGAACACGATTAAGTAAGTTGTAACTCCAATGAAAAGGTTATTACTTAACCATCGTTTACCTCGATTGCGAAGCTCTGGAAGTATCAGAAAGTAACATCCATTTTTGCCTTCTACAGTCCAACTTGAGTGAAAGTGGTACCATTCAGTGCATAGGCAAAGGAAAGTGAAAAGAAAAACTTCTAGATAAAAAACTTGAGTGCTGCCATAAAGAATAAATTCCATTTTGAAAATGAAAACCTAAAAATAACCGTTTGTTTTCTTCTATTTCAATTTACCTGGTAAAATTCATCATCATCCTCAATACGATTCAATTCTTGAATAAAATTGTCAGTTAATCTTTGTTGAAAACGAAAACCAATTGATAGTAACATTTGCCAACAATATAGTTTAATAAATGACATTGAATAATTATTCATAAATGATGACATTGTTGACGAAACTTCTTTGATTGATGGTATACTTTGAATAATTCCGATACAATCATGAATATGGTTACGAAGAAAAAATTCTTCAAAACGTTGATAACAACAATGTAAAGCTTGTTTTGAATTTCCCGTATGATTTTCTTGATCAATATTATCATTTGATAATGAAATAACAAGACGAATTGTCGAATAAAATGTTTGTGACTCTCGTGGTGCCATACGTATGAATGAAGCTGCCGAGTTAGTGTTTCTTTGTAATGAAGAATCCTGTTCTAGATTTATAGTCTTGTCGTCGTGTAAACTTTTATAGTCCACTAGATTTCCATTCATATTAATAAAAAGAGTTATTCTATTTTGTTCGGTCATTATAACAACACATTTATCTATCATTTCAGCTTTCAGTGTTTTTCTTAATCTATTGTCTTTACAACCGTAATCAATATCAATTCTATCGTGGTAGAAAACTAAACGCCACCCATCCTTTATTTCTGTTTCTACATCATAAACATATCTATCTAGTTGAACAAGTGCACCTGCTGTGTATTCTATTTGAAATGTGTTATTCGTATAGAATTTTCCTAACTTAAGATTCTTTTTGATAACCTCGGGCGATAACGATGATGATAGAAGTTGTTGTTGTTGACATTTTCTATATGAAATCCAAAATGGAGGGAAGAGAGACAAATAATTTTGTAATAGTTTTAATTTTGTCGTATAATCATCAATAATTGTTTCATCCTGACCCGATTGGAATGGGATTGTAAAGGATCGAAGGCCACCGAAGTGCCAATAATGATGATCGTAGTTAGGGAGTAATTCATTTGAAAGCTGTTTGTAGAGCTTTTTAAAATTGAAAGACGATGATGATAGATCAGCAATTATACTCAATTGGGAAGATGGGAGAGAAGACACTTCATGAGACATCTAGAAGTATAAGAAATTTTATTGATAAAAAAATAAAAGATTTCATCGTCTTTATATAATTGTTGCTTTTTTGGAGTATAAAAAAAGATATTTTTATGATTATTGATCGTTGTACTTAGCGCAGTAAATTCATTGTATTTTATATCTTAACGCCACACTAACACTTTTGTATTATTGTCGCTGAATAATACCATAAGAACTGTAATAAAAGTTACCTTTGTTACATTGTTTAAATCAATAGACGAGTCAATTCTTAATGCTATTATGAGTAAACGATGATTTTCTCATTCATGTCTAAAAGAACACCTGAATTTCTTTTCTTGAAATTTGGTCATATTAATCAAATATTTTGATTGCTAATCTTCTGATTCGAACTATATACAGTATTAGTATTAATAGTGCAATTTGTTCAAAGACGAAAGAATTATACCGAATGGCGTCAGAGGGAGCATTCTTATCTAATCGTCGTATCGGCCACTAGAACAAATACAACTACGATATTAGTCATTGTCAGAAATAGTCATAGGCAAAGCACAACCACCGCAAAAAAATACATTCCTATTAGTATCGTTTAATAACATGAACTAGCAATTTTTTTTCTATTTTATAATTCAAATCTCTAATACGAATTTCGAATTATTCTAAGACATGCATTCGGCAGTTATTTCTTATTAACATTTTTTGTACTGACAATGAATGATTTATAAGAACTATTCTTTGTTAACTTTTTTCTTTATGAAATAAACATAATTTGCTCTACTAAAGTTTCACTTTCTGTTGATTATTTAGACAAAAAGAAATGGATCAGTGAAAGGGTAAAGGTGAAATTTAAAAAAAACAGAAGAAAAAAAAACTCACTCCTTTTGGTTGCCTGGTTTCATATCTTGTTGCCTACTGATGTATACAGTAACCGACTATATTCCGTACCACTCATGCTAAATCTAGTTCTGCGTAGTAGAATTGCTGTGCGCTCAATTCGAATATATGATGCAAGAAAGTAAACCTTTAGTAACGGTTTAAGGATCAGTCTATAGTTCATAGTATCGAGATTTGGAGGTCTAACCATCAGATTCTTAAAAACTAGATAAAATGATTTTTTTTCTTGCTCCTAGTACTTATTTAACGTTTGACTGTTTCGAAGAGATTTCGAAAGTAAAATCTGACATCAAAATTTTGAAATCCTTAGATTGATACCGAAACGTTAAATCTATTTCAATTAAATTTTTACTATTGAATTGTTGCTATCAAACGTATGATCTATTTTCGTATGTAATTTACAGTTGCAAAATCTATAATTATCATTAAAGATTTACTTTCAAACTCTCACCTATCTTCATTGCACATATCTTTTCAAGAAAATATGCTGTCAAATAAGAAAACTACAATTTAGAATTTATATTTTCATGTAATCAAAATAATAGTGAATCTTGCTCTTACTTCACATGTGGACTTTGCATTACAGAAGTGACAGAGCAGTGGGTAAAGCATCATACTGCATGCACGCTACGTATATTTAACCTAACGATAAACATGTAACTAAGCAGATACGAGTCTGTGTGAGGATACATATAATACAAACATTTACTATCATGTTACTTGATAGGATTGAGAGCGAGTAAGATATGAATGTTTCTTCGTGTCACATTATGAAATTGCCATTGATTCTTACGAAAGTAAAAAAAATGGTTTGGCATTCTTTTAAGAATAATGCTGAAGATGAAGTGAGTAATACGCATCGAAATATTTTTTTCTAAATGTCTCGAGTTTATATTTTCTTATGTACTTCAACTAACAATGTATGAATTTTGTGTTTGTCTGACGTCAAAAAGAAAAAGAAATCCAAACAGGTATCCTGAAATTTAATTGTTGTACTGTTAGAAACACGCTAGAAACCAAAAAAATGAGATTGAGAAACGAAGTTTTTTTTTTCTTCCATGAAGAAAACAAGAATTTTAGCTTCACAGAGAAGTAAAAAACGGTGCTTCGACGATTGAATTTTATTACACGAAGATTTTACGAGATTCAAGTCTATTTATTTTAACCATTCATTTTTCTTGGACACGTATTTAGAAAAAAAAGTAACATAGTAGATAAAAATAATCAACTATATCGTCTATGTAGCCTCTTTACCACATTGGTTACCTTCGATTGATAGACATGCGCTTAGAATCACGAAAATAAAAACAGAGCGCAAAGGATGGCATTGTAAATTTGATGCCGTATGTGACTCACACTCGATTTGATTTATATACTGCTACATATTTTATACAGAAACAACCTATAAACACACACGAATGAGATATGACTCACAGACTTTTAGTGAGTACATAAATGAGAAAAACCAAAACGAAATAAAGAAAAATTTACTTACGTCACTATAATTGCAAATTTTAAGAGAATAAAAAATAAAGAAGAAGAGAATACAAGGTTATAGATATATATATATATATATATATATATAGGTGTGTGCAGTAAACGAAATCTGTAGTGTGCAGATAGGTTTTTAAAGATTGCGAAGGACAAAGGAAGAGCAAGAAAAGGTAAAACAAGTTGCATGTCGCCAAGTAGGCAAGCAAGCAACTATAAATACCGAATCGCGCAGATCGTAGGACGAGAGGGCGACACCAGTCAAATCGAGTTTCTAATAACGAAAAAATAGTCACCGGGTTAAACGGTTGTCAACATTAATTATTCATAATAGAGAAGACAATATTTATCGAATTAACATATTTCTTTCACAAAATAAATATTCATGTAATTTTCTATTTAACAAATAGGCGCGATGAAATCCTAAACTTCTAACAGCACAAACAAAGTCTGTCTACCGACAATCTATTTAGTTTAGATTATACTTAGCAAGTTTTAGTTTGCCATGTACAAGTCAAATAAATCTGCGGTCTTATTTTTATGGGGCAATATTAGACAAAAATAAATCAACAATACAACGTAAGAAACGAATTGTATTTTGTTTTACTGTGCTATTAAATGGTCTCACGGAACATAAAAATATTATAATCTTCATGAGACTTCATCGTTTGACTGTCGTCTTCATTTGATATAAACTACTGGTGTACCAATATTGATAACGTCAATTATGTACGCTCATTTCTAAAATTTGATTTCCAATTGATCTAAAAGTTGGCTAAAATAAAAACCGATTGTTTTTATGCTAAAAATGATAAAGTTACATAAGATAATAAGAAAATATATTCGAAAAGCTCCCTATTCATAAATAATGCTAGGAAAAAAGCAGTTTGCGATATATTTGAATTGCCTCGGAGCAATTCGTTTCAAAGTGAAACCGTGAAATCTTTATTCGCATCCAACTTATAATGTATTCGGAAGAGATGAAAATTGATTTATCGTATGAGTCATTTTAAGCAAAGATGAATCTATACAACCAATGTTTTCTAACAGCAAGTGTACACAGCCAGAGCATAATGCGCGGAACACCTACTGTTTTCGAAATACACTCTGATTTACACGTTGCTCAGAAAACAAAAATGTAAGGCTTACACTTTGAAAAAGAAAATAACAGTTTGATTTTAGATCGCGAAAACGCATTTCACGAAATCTTTGTCTGCTTGGACGGAATTAAATTACTGCCATCGTCATCCTCACTCGCTGTATCAACAGATTCACATTGTGAGATCGAAATTCTACGTAAAAATGTATTTATTAATTCATCAAAAACCGTACATGCTATGAATGAAAAGTATTCAACTAAACGTGATAATATTGGATAAAAAATAGGAACGCCTAGTAATGCTCTTGTTTGGTTGTTTATAATCTATGTGGCTTACTTTCTCTATGAAACAGATAAAAAAATAATTTTTCTTATTATCTTTCTAGATTATCTGAACTCTTTTCGTTTATTTACACTTTGATACACTTTGTTTATAAAATCAACGGGTGAAGATACACGTTTTTCACATAAACAAAATGTACAAAAACATTTTGTTTCAGATTTCGATAAGCCACACTGTATGCAACCGTCGTTTAACTTCAAATTATACTTGCTCCTTTAACTAACTGTTAATGAAAATCAGCCAGCTAGTGAAAGACATATCTACATTGAAATCTTAAAACATGAATTTATCATTTGCATAACTACTTTAAAGTGTGTCATTGGAGTTCGTTGCATTCTTTTTTTTGTTGGTTTCATTCTGGTTTATTTTTTATTTTTTGATACTAGATTAAAGAGACCGTGTGACTCAAACAAAAAACAGAAAGAAGAGCTATTTTTATTCTTTCATATCATTTGTAATCGGTGGAATTTCTTGTAGCTGATAATTATCCATAAGATATCCATTTGTTTGACGAGGTATTTCTTCGTCGATTATCGCTCTTAATTGACCTAGGAGTGCACTGACATGTGCTTCGTGTCTTAAATGAGATGCTTTTTGCTCGAAAAATTCATCGACAGTATGCAATGCTTTTGTTCGCCAAGCATTGAGTGACTCTTGATCGTGTATTTGATTGTGTTCAGCAGCTAAACACGAAAGAGACGCTGCACCTAATGATAATGGAATCGTTTTTAACGATGTGGTTCTTGGTACCTTTGAATCACCCATGTGAGTGATTATCAATGATGGAGTCTGTAAAAGCAAAATAGATAGATTTTATTACGAGTTATGATTTGAAAATACCTTATGCTTTGAAGCTTGTGATGTATTGTTACCCATTGCAAATGAAGAATAAATGAATATGGATGAAAAAAAAAAGAAAATGCGCATGTATATAAGACGTGAGATAAAGACGTGAGTTTGATACGAGAAATAATTGAAATAACAATCGAAAAAAACATTCCTATCATATACATATGTATATACATTGAATGGAACCTCTGTGTTCTTGATGTGTTACGAAAAGAGAAATATTTTATAAAGATAAATAGCAAAACATTTTTTCAAAAGTATTTGTTGGTCGATAAGAAAGCGAAAGCATAATATGAAAAAAAATTAATTATAACATAGCTAATAAGGAACAAAATTCTTAGTTATTGTTGGAATTTTGACACCGCAATTGTCGATCGCATTTTTAAATTGATTATTTGTTACATGTCATCTGCCCATGATTGAAAAAAATCTTTTTAATTTTCGCATCGATGTTTACAGAAATCTAAAAGTTGACTGAAAGATCAACACTCCTTGTTGTTATATGTAGATGGTATTGGATACTAATATAAATCTTATTGTGATCATATGCGTAGAGGTGTCAGCCGAAGGGTTGAACGGCGACGGCGGGCAACAGTTTTCAATTTTTGAAGATTTCCAGCGGCTCGTTATTTGAATGAGTAATGTCTTCAGCGGCGGCTGCTACAAATTCTTAAAATTTTTTTCACAGCGGCGGCGTCGGCTGATATTTGTGAGTCCTTATGTGGCGACGACGGCTCAGTTCAAAATTCACTGACGAAAATTAAAAGAAAAATGTTCGATTCGATCGCATATGTATTGATGTCAGCGGCGGCAAATAACGCTATCAAAAATTTTTATCTCTTGCAGCGGCGCAACGGCTAAACTTGTTTTTTCGCAGCGGCGGCTCCCCCAAAATTCTTAAAATTACTACTAATTTGGTGGCTGCGGCGGCTGATATTATTGAAAAATCGGCTGCTGCGGCGGCTCAGCCGTACGGCTGACACCTCTACATATGCGTATGCACAAAAGAAAATATGAATAATTGGTGTCACCATTGCTACTAAGTCATTCTTTACTCCCACAGACGAGAGTATCTGTACGTTTAATCAGAGAAGATTTACTCTTTAGAAAAATGATTCATATAATATGTGTCTGAGTGGAGAAATAATCTGTTTCTCCGTCAAGTCTCTATAAGACTAAAACGGACTACTCGTGCTTAGTACTAATAAACACTAGAATAGATGTAGCACCAAAAAGTTTTGATTTTTTAGCAGGAACCTAATAAGAATCTGTTTTTTTAATTTCTCATATTTAATTTCTTTTAGAAAGAACAATGTGTGAAATACGTCAGATAGCGATTTAAATACTGACATATGAGAAATATTTCATTATTCAGATCGAAATAACTTCATTAAAAACTAGTCTATTGCATGAATACAAACAATTCATAAAAATTATTTTTCATCTTCATCTATTGCTGTTGTTTATATGCAGCCCATGATTTATAATATGTTTCAATTTCTTGTATATAACCGACATGCTTTGGTCGCCAACCTAGTTGTTCTATAGCCTTCGATGGATTAATGATTGAATCTGTATCCCAACGAGGAGGTGTTCTATCACTGCTTGATGCTTCTTTATATTCTATTTGTTGTCCACTAACACGAGCCATATTTGATCTTACTTCTTCATATGTTGGATTATCGTTAGGTGCTGCTAAATTCCATATTTGCCCAGATACAAGTGAACGTGATGCTCGTGCGACGAGAACATATCCTTCAGCTAAATCATCAATATGTATCCAACTCCATCGTTTATCACGTCGTCCATGAATAACAGCTGGCTTTTCTGAGTAGAAAAGATCAGCAACAAAACCACCATGACTACCATAAACGAAGCCTGGCCGAATAACAGTCGTATGAACAATACTTGATGATGTAGCAAGAACAAGATTTTCATGTTCTTCACGAGCTTTCATTTCCATTGTTTGAGGATTTGGTTTAATTGTTTCGTCGAGTGGACGTAATCCATACACTGATGTATCACCATCTATTTGATAGGAGAGCAGAAATTAGTTTTAAACTCGAAAATCAAATCAAATCTAACTGACATGTCATAATGCCTGATGTAAAAATAAAAAGTGGAGCATAATGTGCAAGTTTTCCATCTTGCGTTCGTTGTTTACCAGCTGAAACTACTGCTTTAAGTATTATTTCAGATAAGGATTTTGTAAAACCAACAGCATCAACAATAATAGAACATTTTCCAAGCTGATCTGCAATAGCATCGACTTTTTCAAATGATTCAATAACAATCGGTTCAATTTCATTTTGAACAAGTAATGCTGAATGCCGACCATTACGAATGACACCATAGACATGAAAACCAGAACGACGAAGGCCTGAAGCTATACCATAACCAATGTAACCATTAGCACCAAAGACAAGGACATTGGATGACATTTTTGAGTTAGATACAAAAAAATTATCTTCAAATCAAATCTATTAATAAACGAAAAAAACAAAAATTTAACAACGTGTCGTTCAATTATGCAAGTATATTTAATATAAATGAAATGCATGTGTCATGTTTGTCTATATAGTTCGTTGTGTCTTTCTGAGTCATCGATCTATGTTTGCGAGCAAAGGAAAAGAAAACAAAACACGCATTGACATTGTGGCATTTTATCATGTCTAGCTGATGATTCGGGACAGAATTGTATTGTAATTATCTTTTCATATAGTCATAGAACTATGTACAAAGAAAACCTTACTCTATCTTGATAGAAGTGTACTTATAGTATTTATTTCATTGATAAATATTATATTGTAGTGATCGAAAGCTTTTTAATTTCAAATAGTAGATCAAAACATTTCTCTTCCGAATTTTGTGTTAACGGCTATTCGTGATTGATCTTAATAATAAAATTATTTTTCTTAAATTCTCAACCACCAGGGGCAACACACTCTCTCAATAGAGAGGATGATTTCATCACATAACAAAACCTTACAAACATAATAAGATGAAAACAAAATTATATAAATATTTTACAGCATCAAATTGATCTTTCAAGTGTTCAAAATATCTTTTAATAATCAATTATATTCATAGGTTTCGTTTATCGAATTACCTTCTACTCTAAGTATATACTTCAAACTAAAATCATGCGTTCGCTGCGTGCTCTGCACATGCTAATTAAAAATATGATAGTGAGGTGTTTTGTTGTAAGAGACAATTCAATGAAATATATTTCTTTTAATAAGAGGAATACAAATATTCGCCAAGAAAAAACACTAGTGTGACATAAGTATGCAGGTCATTTTAATCTAACGTTGGACTACGAGTTTCTTAGAAGTTTTTTTGTGTTTATTTGCCACCAGTTGTACCCATGCCCAAAGCTGTTTTAAATGTATCATATATCCACCATTGAAGACCAGTCAAGGTACCAATCATAATAATACGAGTACCAAGACCCTAGAATTAATTTAAATAAATAAATTATTCGATTAACGTAAAAGAAAAACAAACCTTTGTGGCAAGTTTAACGAATCCAGTTTCCTTGATAATTTGTCCTAAGGTTTTACTTTTATTAGCTGGTTTACCAAGTAGCGAAACAACTGAATCAGCAGGATGTGAAACAATAGCGCAAATAACTCCGGCAGTATAACCTGAAGCGAATGTAACTCCGAGTTGAGTGCCTTTTGAATATGTGTCTTTTGGTTTTGTGAACACATGAGTATAAAATAATTGCACGACCTTAAAAAAAAACAGTGATAACAGCTGTATTATAGTATAAACTGATAGTATACCTTTTCGAAGAAGAAAAATTTAGCTACGGTATATGGCACTTGACGTGACCATAATGGTATGAGTGATCGATATGGAAATCCAGTTTCTACTTTGTTAGCATTCATTTGTGACCAAGCTTGACCAAATGCTATCGGAAACGTTCCATGTGGTGATGTTTGAACTTTAACTTTAACCATCTCAAGTGGACATAGAGCAATATCGGCAAAAAATTCAGCGGATGCTGATGCTGCACACCAAACGAGACCTTTATATTTTTCGAAATTTTCTTTGCCCAACCTGTTGGCGTATTCATCTTTGAAGATTTCATAAAGTCCGTATTTGAATGCACCTTGTGCTGAGTAACCGAAGAATGTTGGTAACCAGCCTTTCCAAATAGCTCGGCTTCCTTCTTCTGCAACAATTAAACGAATACCTTTGACTAAACCTTTGTATTTATCAGGATTAACCTATACAATAAGAAAAAAGATGTTCATATGAACTGAAATATTGAATTGAATCACTTACTTGCATATTACATTTTGTAACATCAAGAGGACATATTGCTGTGTGTGTGAGACCGCAAGCAAGAATACCACCGAGAAGGCATTTTGAATAATATGATGCGTCATGTGGTACATGACCAGCTAACCGAGAGTTCCATTTAGCAACGGTTCCTGTTGATGGTGCTACTTGACTTGTTGACGCGACCATTATTGCAGAATGAAAAAATAGAAAAGGTCTAGAAATAAACTAAAAGTATCTTTCAAAAATAAAAACTTTTCCATCATTAACATGTAGTTCGTATCAATATCGATACTGGTTAAAGTACAAAAATAGCCATACAGCCTTATGCACGACCTTTCTTCAAAGAACTGAATGATCTGATTAAAGATTATTCGATGAAAAAAATTTTCATACAAAGAATATCAATTTTTTTTGAAATATTCATCTTTACAAACGTTGTATTTTCAATTATTTTATAGTTTATTATTGTCACGTAAAAGCCGACTTCCAGCGTCCTCTACCATACAAGGGCAGGCGTGATAAATTTACATTCCAAAATGAGACTTGACTATATGAAAATTTAAAGAGACAACATTGATAATAGTATCTTCTTTCTTTCTTTTGCAAACTTTATCAAATTGGCAAAATCATTCGACATTGACTAGATGAAGTAAAAAAGAAATTTGATAAAAGTCAGTTTGTTGAGAAAAATATCTTCGTGTTGCTCCGTAGACGTGGATGTAAGAAACCAAAACATGACACTATGATTGATTTCATTGACGTAACACAATGACGAAATGTTGTAGTGATGTGAATCTATAAATAGAATCAACAAAATCTGTACCATACCACCTGTTTTCTGTATTGTAAAGGATCGAAAAAAATGTAAGAAACTCTCCGGGAGGTCTGTATCGTCTCCATAAAATAATACGTGTGTCATGTTTTATTTAATTTCTTTTCTTTTTTTTATTCTAATAAATATAATGGCTCTAGTACCTGTCTCGACAAGAAATCGTATTAATCCAATACCACTGATAAATGTTCAACAACCAACAGGATCGGATCCTATTTATGATCAAGTTGAACTCTGCAATGATCCAAATTGTCCAGTATGTCGAGCTCAACGACATCATACACATCATAAACGACATAATCATCATCATCATCGTCGTCATCGAAAACATAGGACACATTTTTGGAATAATCTTTTCCCAAGAGCCGAATCAGCATCATCGACTGTTACAATTCATAGTATTGAATTAAATGAGCGACGTCCTCACTATAATTCGTATGTAAATGAACGGGCTATTGTTCCTGTTAATCAAACAGAACGACAAGTGGTAACAACAACAACAAGACCAAGACGTTTTGCAGAAGATAATTATGTACGAGAGGCATGGGTAAGCAGTAAGCTTTTTTCATGTGATTCTATAAAAAAAACTTCTGCTTTTTATCTTTAATTAAGACAGATGACCCAACGAATGACGATGAAATTATTTGTTGTCGAGCAAACAATGGTTGCCGATGTCCATGTTGGTGTTGTATTATACCTATTATTATTTTTGTTATACTTATCATCGTTTTAATTGTTCTTTTAGCTACACTTCTTTGAAAATACAAAAGAAATAATCTTGTATATTATTCTATTAATTCGATATTCTTAAAATTATTGATGTGTTATATTTATCAATTCTACAAGTAGATTAGAAGAAAAAAAATCTTTTAAGAATCTTTTGTAATTGTTCAAAGTCTTCAATATGATCCTGCAAGGATCAGAGAAATTACTTTTTGTTGTTATTATCAACGATATTTTCATCACTATTTGAATAAATATGTTATTTTTCTAATATTGAATCGATATGAAAAATAGTTGAATATTTAGAAGGGGAAATTTATTTCGAAAAATCAAATGTCTATCTCAACGCTTGTAAGATTCATTCCAACGAATGAACTTATCAGTTGCAGTTGTTTTTGAAGAGTAAATATCGTTTGAGATATGACTTATAGAAAAATAATGAAGTGAATTTACTCATGAAACCACTATAGATATATTATTTTAGGAAGAAATTAACTTCTTAATTGCACTTGAAAACTAAACCAACATGCTAATTTGGATGTCCAGTGGTTTTGCAGTAGTCTTAGCCCTTGAATACTCTTAATATATATATATATATATTATAATCATTAAAATACACTCTACTTACTGATATAGTAGTCGAATGAAAGTATTCTATTTAGTATTGAGTGAAAATGAAAAATCAATGATACTTAACCACAATATGAATACGAAGCTCTCGACGTAAGTGTTGATACAACTATGAATAACAATATGGATCGTAGAATCGTCAGAAATGAAAATATCATTGAAGTAGTAGAAGTTTGTATTAACTGCTCAATAATTATGTACTCTCTGTGAACACTAATGTTTTAACTATTCTCAAGAACTTCATAGTAGACTTTCCAAATAAATTGTTTATTTTGTTTCTCGACAGTCAAACATTATCATCTTCATAAAGTCAACGAATTTACAGCAGCTCTGGTTGATTCTATTGTAGATTTTGAAAGAATAATGTTAAATAATATTTGATTGAAAAAATCAATTTCATCATTTGAATAGTCTTTGTTTGAAACGACAGCGTGATTTCTTCATGCACAATTTAAGTTTGGTAGCCAATGAAGAGAAAAAACTTCGTTACATCCAGCATAAGAAACGATTGTATACGTTGACCTAAGACTCTAACCAAAGCAAAAAACTTTAAAACAGAATTAAGTCACATTTTTGCGCGACGAATTAGCATTAATGTGTCAGTCAGATATGGTTTCGTTTCGCCATTTGAAATAGAAAATGTGATGCCTTGTATATCTACGTTTTTTCCCAGTGAGACACCGGAAGATTTTTTCTAATGAATCTTTATAATTCTTTTGCTATCGATTTACTACTTAAATCCTTTTCTCTATCTATCAATAGGTCTGATAGTTCTTTACTAAAACAATAAATACTTGATAAATCCATTGTTTTCTTTTTGCATTACAATGACTTGTTCTTGATCGCATGATTTATTTTTAAATAGATATTTTATTTCATTCAGTTATTACCAATGCTTTTGAAAGTATATAATGTGTTATTAAGCGCATACGTACGCTAGCGACACGTCTCATGCATTACTATACAGTAATCAAACATTTCGATCCAATCAAATAATTTGAAAATATTGGACATTGACATTGACTTATCTTATTCCTATTTCTATTCCTATTTCGTATATTGTTATATGAAAATCTCTCAAAATGGCTTCAAACTCAACAGATCCATCCACCGCAGGTGAATTAAACTGTAATTTGAAGTTTTTCTTCAATAAAAAAAATTAGACAAAATTTTTTTAGATGATGATGACTATCAAGTTCGATATGAAGATGAAGAATATGATGATGAAAGGACCATTGAGGAAGAAGAACAGTTGGGTAGTGATGATGAAGAAGACGAATTAGATAATCTGCAGGCTGTAAATATTTATTCTTGGTTGGATCTTAAATTATTTGTATCTTCTTTTAGGATGCAGATTTGCCTTTGGATGAATTATTAAAATTATATGGTCAAAATACATCACATGTTCTTAATAAACCACCGGATGAAGATGATAATGAAGTCAGATCATGATGAAAAATAGTTGTATTTTTTAAAAATTTTATTTTTATTTCAGTCAACTAGTTCTTCTGATGATGTTAATAGAAACGATCGTCGCCCTCAATTGCATCATTTTCTTCAAGGCAATGGTCACTTATTAGCTGAAAACGATGATGATAACGATTCAGATGATTCATTCGAACCAGAAATTGTTAAAGTTAGGATTTTAGAAGAAGATTTTTATTAATGCATCTTTATTCGTGATCTATTTAGTTTATCAAAGTTGGTGAGGAATACCAGGCAATTGTTGAAGTAGAAGCTGAATTTAATTCAATCAATGGAAAAAAGGACGATAGAGAAGGTATGATGGATAGCATGTCATTTGAAGTTCTGCTCGAAATGTTAAATTTTAATTAACTAGTAGAGTCTCCGCATTTCAATAGTAGAGCCTGGTACGGAATATAATCTTTTTTTTCTGCTTATTATACGGTTTTAATTCAAGCTGTTTCGATCACTATCTCTATTCCTACTGCACGGTATATTTTCTCTGTTTTGATGCAAAACAATTTCAATTAAGTCAAAAATCGAGGTGGAATTTTGAAAAAACTAAAAATACAATTTACGATGATTATTCATTATTATATGACATTCTGTACAAAATATGTACTAGAACTAATTATACTTAGATATATGTTTGTCATACAAGTGCATATGGCCCGCATAGAGTTTATTGCTGTTTCTAATACTTTTTTGTTCATGCGATTAAGAATCATTTTATTTATCATTCATCAAAATATATTGTCAAATCTTATTTTTAGTACCTGTTGATGAACATCTTTGGTCGCCATCCTCTGTGAATAACGAAGACGATGAAAAAATTGATATTTATCTCAAAACGATTCGTAATGAATGTTAGTAAATGAATTGTTTATCTTTCATTCTATAGTTTTTGTTTGTTAAAGATTCATTTGCTGATGTTGAAATATCACTTCGGACTCTATTCAATTGTCAAATGGATACAGAATCAGCACTTGTTAAATTTCGTCAATTACCTGTGAAAACAATTTGTAAGTATTGAATTTTCTAGTTCATACAAATTTTTGGAATCATGTCTTAGATACTTATTGTGAATGGACTCTCGATGAAATTCAACATCTTGAAGAAGGTTTACGTGAATATGGAAAAAATTTCCATAAAATAGCTCTTTATAAAGTAATACTCATATTTTTGTTTTGGAATGGTTATGAAAAAAAACGTTATGATTCTTCTGATTATTTTAGTGTCAAAATCGAAGTGTTCGTGAAATAATTCATTACTATTATCAATGGAAAAAAAGTGAACGATTTCATTCATTTATCGAAGAACAGCAACGTCTTAGTGCAATCAGTTCTGTCACGTATGTTTTCAGTTCTTGTGGCTAATTTTCTAGTAGTTTGAATGTTGATAGCTGTTATACATCAATAATCAAAATATAAGTTAAACTCATCTATTAAAAAAACGCTCCCACGAGAGATATTGTCAAACCTGTTGAAATACTCTTCAGAACATTTCGAATGATTATTTTTCGGAAAATATACTTGTTTGGGTAACTCTCTGCTTTATTTAGAAGAAATAAATAGGTCCGTCCTAGAACCTACTAGACTCGAACTTCTATAAAAAGTCAGTTTTTCTTCAGAAAACAACGACAGAAACTTGATACCACATACTACAAATCATAACTAGTGCAAAATTTACTATAGAAATCAACGAAAATAAGATACTTTGTTTTACAGTTTGGCAATCATACAGTTTTTTGTAATTAATTATGTAAATACTTTGTGAATATAATTTATCAACTTAATGAGCGAATCAAATTTCGCAATCAGGCAAAACTTACATTTGCTATCGAGCCGTATTAAACTATTGTTTGATCTAATTCGATAACAGATTAGTTTATTTCGTAGGATAAATTCTATTATTATATTTATCAAATTTTCATTCTCAATAAAAAAAATCTATTTCTTCTAGTGACATGATTGAAAGATTAATTGAAGAACAAGAACAACAACTATGCACAGCAACTAATGTAATTAATTCAGCAAATTCTTCTTCTATGCTTTCGAGTGACCATAAACGAAATTCGCCAAATTCTTCAATTTCGATTGTTTATCAACAAGAAACTACATCAACGAAACGATCGTTTGATCAAGTTGAGAATGATATTGAACCACCATCAAAAAAGCCAACGCTTAATACGAACAATTCACCAACGACAACTGTCATTTAGGAGAGAAACTAAAATACGAATTATTAAATTTCTTTTCTTTTCTTATTTGCCTGTTTGTTTATCTGTTTGTTTGTTTTTTGTGAGTATGTATTTATATGAATATATATATATATATATATATTAGTCTTGTTGTTGTTGCTGTATTCTTCATTGATTATCACATATACATAAAAGCAAAATTTTACAATATTTAGATTTGTAAAATAAACCTAATGGCTTTATGGCTAACGTCATCGCAATTAGGGATTCGTCGTGAGATACAAATAACAAACTTCCATACAGATCAAAAGTTTACGGTAAGACTAACACGAAACAAAATTAACTTTATATCTATTGATATTTTCTCTTTGCAGGAGTATACCATTGAAATCTTCCTCGATGATATAAAATGGCATGTTAAAAAACGTTATAGTGAATTTGCTGAATTTCATGAAGAATTAATAAAACAGATCCCAAGTATTGATGCAAAAAGTTTACCGCCAAAAAAAATATTAAATAACAATTCACCCGATTTTATTCATCGAAGACGTTCAGCATTAGATAATTATTTAAAATATTTATTTAAATTTTTTACTGCGAATTCAATGCAATTACCTGAATGTTTTGTGAAATTTCTAGATTTTCATCTTTATGTAAATAGATCGGATTACTTTTTTTTTGTTCTTAATTTGTGTTTCTATGTGATAGGAAGTACATGGAATTGTACGCAAATTAGCAGAGGAATTATTTTTAAATGGGGAAAAACTTTTATCAACAACTGGAAAAAAAGCTTTTTCTATAAGTCCACTTCAAATGCATGCAATTACTCGACGTATCAAGTTAGCTGAACCTCCCTGTGGTAAATAGACGATCATTTTCAATGACTAAATTCTCTAATGAACTGAACATAATTGTGAAGGATAGTTTTACATCGATAATTTCTTTTGAATTCGAACTCAGCACATAAGGTTGTATCTAGACAAGAAATGTGTTGAATCGCGTCAGTAAAATTTACCGGATACTAAGCACATTTAGTCTAGAGTGATAGATATTGCATTGGAATTGCAACTTCAGATATGATGCATAGCAACAACTCAGATAATGATGTTTCGATTTAAGTTTTTGCTGATAAAAAAACCAACGGATTCAAGTGTCTTTGCATGATTAAGAACATCTTTGACTCTGAAAAATACTTCTTCTCTTGAGATGTATGGTCCATAACTAGGCTGTACCTTATGCGCTGAGCTCGATTTCAAAGGCGGAAGATGTTGTCTACAGGATTTTATGAGAAAAGTTAAGGCGTACCATTTTTATTTTATCAATCTTTTAATATATTTTTTATTTAAATTTGTGATTTAGACAGTAATGATCCTGTGAAAGATCTAAGTCATGTTTTCGATTTTCTATGTTATGTCAAGTATGTACAAGTATGTTGCCAGCACTTCTTAGGCAATGAATGATTAACGACAACATAGAATAATCTAAAAAATCTGTTGTTCTGTTTAAGATTGTTGGCAATCCTGATAGTTTTGGTACAAGTACCATTAAAACTCAATTTCTTTCATTTGATGTGTCATTTTTCAAATCAGTCGAAGAACTTGAAGTATGTAATGATTATTTTCGTTTAGAATTCATTCCTATGCGGTAATTTCGTCTAGCTTGACTGTGTTCAAATGAATCAAATTACTGGTATTGACAATCTAAAAAAAACTGTTCGCCGTTTATCAATTCATCGTAGTCTAACATCGATACGTGTATGATAAATTATACAAATATCTTAAATTCTAAGAAAAACATTCGAATTCTTTTAGGAAATTGCTTTAAGTTCTCTTACTGAAATTCCACCTTCATCCAATGAATGGTTAATAAGTACATGGAAATTTGTTACTCATCTTGATTTAAGTAAAAATTCTCTTCATCTTCTTGATGAATCACTAGTATGTATTACACGGAAATAACTATCATTTATTCTAATAAACAATATATTTTTTCTGCTTGTTTCTTTCAGAAATTATTTTGTAAAACAGAAACATTAGATTTGAGTTATAATTTATTAGAAACTACTATCGATCATTTACAACATTTGCATTTTCTTCAAAATTTGAATTTATCAAATAATCATTTACACGACGTATCAGATTTCAATGCACGGGTTGGCAATATACGTTCATTAGATTTATCATGCAATGAATTGATAACAACCGATGGCTTGTCACGTCTTTATTCATTGATAACATTGAATTTATCATCGAATAAATTAGATTCAATTAAAAATATTGAATCACTTGGTAGTTTGCCATGCTTAGAAAATCTTTCCTTGAAAAATAATCCATTGACACGCATTGTTGATTATCGTATACGTATATTTGCTGTGTTTCATAATCGAGCAAAAGATGTAAACAATATTTTGTTTTTCCTGCGTGAAATAATTCTATTTGTCATTTTAAAACTAGGTTTGGTTAGATGGACAAATGCCTGATCAACGTGAACTTGATCGAGCTGCTGTTATTAGTGCAATGACTCGAGCCAAACAAAATGAAGCTGCACAAGCAACAATGCTTGTTAAGAAAGTTTTATCACCTACAAAACCGATTCCTCTTTCATCATCATTACTTCGACAAAAATCAAATACTAATATGAAGAGTATGCATATAGCTTCATCGTGTCCAAGTAATTTATTAATTATTGAGAAACAACCTGATGTCGTACTTGATACGACTTCAAGCGATACTACTTTATCAACCGATGAAACGAATATAAGTTAATGCAGGCGTTTCTTTTTTAACTATTTTTGTTTTCTTTTCTTCAATATATTATATTTCTTGTATCAAATAAATTCCAATTTCCACGATAAATTACAATAATCTTAACGACAAATGATGACCTCAAAATATATTCGCGCAATTGAAAGTGTTTCATGTTTTTATGTTCATACCCGAACAAATGCGTGCCATCTTAGTTTATTAGAAAAAAGTTTTTCACAAATAAATGACATTGTTAAAGTAAAAGAAAAATAACGTTATGTAGTGAGTTGGTATCAGAGGTATCCACAGGACAAGTTTTATGACCCTGTTCTGCAAATTAAGAAGAAGAATCTTCATATTTATATTTATGTGAAAATGCTAACGTTTATTAGTAAAGGAACTCATGAAAAAGACTAATAATAATTATTAATTTACCAAGAAAATGAGAAATAAATATGCTTGATCTGTCCTTTTAATTAGCTTTCCATTCAGTACTAGCATCTAACAACCATATGTGAGCACCGTGGTATGAATTCTACAAACAGTCCACTGCTCTAGACACATTGGGCAATATGAAATCGATCGACCTTACTGGTCGTATGTAACTTTGTGATCATGAACATCAAGATTACTAGTTAATTGGGGCAGCTCTACACACCCTCTATATATGGGTACGTTACCGCAGCTACTAGGATTTATCCTCGCTCGTGTCTTCTTCCTCTGATATCAGCCTCATTTACATTATCAATTAAACAAATTTGTTGAGAATTAAAATTTTTGTACACAAATTTGAAATATCGTGGCGCTAAAAGTAAACAACATTTAGTTTTTATGTCTTCATTATTATTTCAAGTAAGAATATCTGTCTATTTCATTTATCTGTAAGATTCACTGTGTTAAAACCGTTAAAGTATTATAACGTTATATGTGGAGAGCGTCTAAATTTCATTCGGGGGGTGTAACGCTCCCGTTCGAGTGTAACCTATGCATGATATTTGGCATTATGGCGCCATTTCTTCTCATCTCACCTATTGCCTTTATCTTTCTGTACTTGATATTCAGGTCGAACATTCCGGCCACCGGATCCCGTAGGATACTCCAGGAAATATGCGGGAAAGTCACCGTATCCTGCAGGAAAACACGGGAAATCGCTGGAACATGGAAACAGTATTCGGGTGCTTTCCGGCAGGAATTGATTGGAAATCACTGAAAAACATCCGAAAATTTTCCAACCGGAACACTGCTTCCACAAAATCAACGGAACTACCCAGAACTGACTGTTTCCAGGCCGGACTGTTCGACCTGGGTATGTGTCTTTATCTCTCATGCCCTCTCATTCTCTTTCGTTCTCTCAAATGATTGAATATTTAAGTGTGTGCTTTAGATGTAGTCAGTGCGATTTATGATATGAAGAAGTCAAATAAAGTGTAATACCACCAGCACGGGCATCTCTTCTATCTAAAATCGTCACAAGAATATGCTTTAATAATTGAGTAAATAACTGCTACGAAATACATTATTTTTCTGAATTTTATAGTGGCTAACATATGTTGAACGTCGTTTTAATTATCTATCGATAATTTTTTTTCATTTGCGCCATTTTGGAACCACATTTGTGAGTCAACGGAATTCAAAAAAAGATGTGAGAAGTTCAATCTTGATACTTCAATCTCACGTTATAAAGACTCTTGAAAATTCAAAAAAATAATGTATTTCGTAGCTGTTATTTACTTAATTATTAAAACATTAATATTCACTGTTCTTCCAAATGGTTTCATTAAAGTATACTTTTTCATAGTGTGTGAGTGTGGTACTTGCGCCTACACCCACACCCTCCTTAAAATTGTCGTTCGTTTTCAAAGCAATCCTGGTCGATAATGACCTTTTTAATGCCTTCTATCGCTCGTATTGTTATTATTTACTTTCTTTTTTTTTGGTAAAATAAAACTTAAAAAAGGATAGCGGGTCCTAACAACACCAAGATATGCTACACATAAATATTGTCTGTTTCTCTCACTTTAATGTGAAAAGAGAATTACTACAAGTAAATTTCATTGAAACTACTCTCTCTCTCGTTTTTCAGAAATGCTATCGACCGAATATTACGTTAACTGTAACCTCAAACCAACTGAAATCACAATCTATCCTTGGCTATACGAACACGAGCCGGAAATTGCTAAAAAGTATCCAGAAACTGATGGCAAATGGATGCAATTCTACCACAAATCACAATTGAATGTGATGTGGGATCTTGCCAAAACCAAATATCGTGCGGGACAACTTGAAGAAATAGCCTTCATGAAGGTGTCAACAGGCTACTACAAGCCATGTGCCAGTAGTTCCGACGATGGGGTCATCTTGTTGTATTGCGGACCGTCACACGACGAAGAAAACATTATGAAATATGGTTACAAGCTTTTGGAAGAGACTTCCTATAAAAAATGTCACAGGATGGCTATCATACAAATCGGATGAGCAAACTTCTGTTCGGACAAGAGCTACAGGGCAAATTAGGAATTATCTGTATAAACTACGATGCCCATATATGTGAAATAACAGGTGACCCAGAATAAATTAAGGTCTCAGTATTTCATTAATATCTCGCTCAATTTTCATTGTACAGGGTTGAAGTTTTCTCTAATAGATGTGCCATTCAATTTTTCACAAAACACATGTCGAGCATTTTTTTGAAGAAAGTTAAGGAAACAACGTTTTAAATAGTACTGAAGACGTACTAAAAGGTCAACTTTCAACGATGAAAAACCGTTTTTGCAGACTTTTCAATTGGCTAGCTACGATGGAAATAAAATAAAATGAGTATTTTGTAGCCTGGGTGTGGGTGTGGAAATTCACTTCTCTTTTTCCACACCCACACCCTATATTAAGGTATTTTTGAATTCATCTAACCACGAAATTTTTTTCCATTGTATGATTAGATGAACCTCTATAATGGTGTCGATACTTACTCGTAACCAGTTGAATTTCTAGAAAGGATCTACAAAATGCACAAAAACAAACAGGATACCCATCACAAAATAAACAGGCAATGTATATATTCTATAAAAAAAAAAGATGTACGATAAGATTTCTTTCAGGATTCTAACCATGAGTAAAACTATTTTTGGTTTTAGATTTAGATGCCACTCTTTTAACCATTTTTAATTCTAGCCAGCAAGCATATACAACTATAAACATTTCAAACTTTCGGGCTCAAGTTTTTTCATTTCTACCGACCATGTTTAGAATAAAAAAATGGTTACCAATGGAGGCTCATAGTGACAGAAATGTTACTTTTAGAGAGAGCAATAAGATAATAGTCATTAGCAACCGGAGCACGACACCGTTATAAACGTTTGCAGTAAGGCAAATTTTTACTATATACTTTGTATTTTAGTTGTTTTGTATTAGCTCAGTAGGTTCAGAAAGTTTGGTAAGTTCTATATTTTAGTCTCTATAGCATAAGTGTTCTAGCAAGCTTTTGATTTAATAAGATGAAACTCTCACGACACATTCTATATTGCAATATTGAAAAACCGTCCTTCAGACTATCTATGTTACCAACAAACATACAATACCTTTTTTCATTGGTCATTTTCTCACCATAAGGCCATTAGTAACGCGTATAAGTCACACATGACTACACTTACACTCGTGAAAACCTATATTGCGAACAATATTTATACTGCATCTATTCTGTGAACCGGTATTACTTTTTCCAATAGCAAAGATGTCACTGCTTTTTTTGTATACTCGAAAATTTCTGTGCATTATATTAGTGTCATTATTCTAGATCACTTCCACGTGATTTCAAATTACTTTGCCGATTCTTCCAGAGATCTTTAGCTTATTGACTGCAATGTTGTTAACATTGATATTTGTCTTACTTTTGATCTTTTTCTTATATACATTGGTTCGTCAATTCAAAGGAGCCTCGAATACCTCATTGCCGATTCCGTTTGTGAAAAACGGATGCTTGCCTATCATTGGTCATCTTATACCATTTCTCAAGGATAAATCAAAATTTATATTTGAATGTCAACGTTCCTATGGTTCCCGATTTTTCATCGAATTATTTTCTCAACGCATGATATTCCTTCTGGATCCTAATGATTGGTCACCTGTTATTCGCAATCCTAATCTGTCCTTACCAGTCAAGGATTTTGGAACAAAAACTTTCGGTATATCTAGAGGTTTTCTCGGTAAGTTTCCTATACAGAAACATACTCAAGTCTGAACTAATGAGGCCTAAAACTTTAACATCACCATGTCCATTAGAAACAAAGTCAAAGCACGATTCTTTCGGTTTCACTACTATCTATAATTCATGAATGATGTTTTGAGAAAATTCAATTGATAATCCTATCGTCAACTTGAAAATTGTCTTCCAATGATTTAATGATCACTCTACCTGTCTATAGATGCCAGCTTTTCTTTTTCGCAAATAAGCATTTCTTGCCTATTTGTTTTGGTTTCTACTTCGATTAATGTTTAAATATTTGCCATATAGAGTCTAATGTTTCCTATAGTGGAGAAAAAAAAATAATACTGCCTGCGAACTTTTCTACATATTAAATCTATGAAACACAAATGAAACTTGTCTTCAGAAGGAAGTTATCACTAGCTACAGATTTTATAGTAGTTTGGTTTTCTTGTATAGATGACGAACCGATTATGAATGAAATTCATCGCTACTTCAAACTCTATCTTCAAAGTACTGAATCGCTTGATTTCCTGACAGCACGATTTTCGAAATGTGTGCGTGACGTGATGATACAGGATCGTGCAAGAATCGGTTGTCATGTATGGCATCCATACAGTCTACTGGAATTGAGTCATCGGATGATATTTGAAGCATCAGGTCGTACTTTATTTGGTGATATAAATCCATTATTGCTTGAGAAAGAATTTCTCTTGTTTGACAAGAAGTTTCATTATTTTGCATCCTTACTACCTGATTTTATTTATTCACTATTTTTGCGGCGTGAAATGGATGCTCGCTCTAATATGACTGCCTACTTCAATGCACATCCCCATTCAGACAATGAAAGTGAGCTTGTTTACCATCGTGCAAAGCGAATACTTGAAGCGGAAAGCCGACAACCTAACGATTTAGGTGCATCTCAGACGTCCATCTTTTGGGCATCTGTGGGCAACACAATACCAGCTACATTTTGGTCTCTATTCTATATTCTCCGCGATCCACACGCACTTCAAAAAATTAATGAAGAAATTTGTACTCATCTTCCACCGTTCTCATTCTCCGATCCAAACGATAAAAGTTTTGAGTTCTGGACATCGGGTAACATTGCCAAATGTGTATATCTCGAAAGTGCTATCAACGAAGTGTTACGTATCAAAGGTACTCCCATGGTTTCTAGGAAATGTTATCAAGACACACAAATTTCACTCGCAGATGGCACAATGATACCCGTTAGAGAAAATGATATGGTTTCGCTGTTTCCAGAAGTGATGCATAGTGATCCAAATTATTTTCCAGAGCCTGAAATCTATAAGTTTGACAGATTTCTTGGTAAAACCACTGATACTATCAAGGGTTTTCTAACATTTGGGTCAGGTAAAACAATTTGCCCTGGTCGGCATTTTGCTAAAAATGAAATCAAAATATGTACGGCACTGATTCTTCAGAATATTGATTATGAATTTCTGGAGACAAATATGAATATTAGCTGTGTGAAGAATCGAGTAGGCTTTGGTATAGCACCACCAGACTGCGATATACCTATTCGATATCGATATAAAGAGTGACGATAGTTTTTTCTATCCCGAAAATAACGCAGTATCTTTCTATTTTTACACATTAATTAGCATTTTATTTTAATTGAATAATTTTCTCCACCTTTTTCTTTAAATAATAAAAGTGGATATGATTTTCCCCTACATTGAGTGCTTGTCATGAATCGCAGTGAATACTTCATCACATTGGTGGTTCAGCTATTGGGTATGGATGTGAATTTGAGTGCATGCATATTAATGATATCAGTATTTAACTTCAATTGAGCATCTATTGACATCAACATTTAAGTTAATGCACATGAACACCTTCACGCACACCCTTATCATTCTTCACAGTCTTAAGAGAAAATATTTTGCTTAGACAAGAGGAAAAGAAGAAAACAAAAGACGTATGATTAGAGGTATTTAAATTAATTTCGTTTTTTTTCTTATTTCACGAGCAAAGATATGTAACACCATGATTGACCAGCCGTGAAGAAATATTTAAAAATTCAATTGTTTAGTTTCGTTGTTGATATTTCGCATCCGAAAAGCTTCTTCAAAGTACCTACCTATTGTGTCAATGTGAGTGGCACGCTTCGATGATTCTCCTTCCTTCACTTTCTGTTCTCTCTACAGTGTTCTAATATCTCTCTCTCGTATCTCTCTCCGACATATACGTGTGTTATGTATGAAGTTCTTACACTTTGGATATGTGAAGAAGCGAATGAATATCATTGCCGAGAGTGGCGGTAAACTACTCCACCTCTATCCAATTTGTCATTAATATATCTATCCAAACAGAGTCGCATATTTATCGTTACAATAACCTATGCATAAATTTTACAATAAGCATCAAGTGTAAAGAATTCTTTTGTGTGTTAATGTTGACGCTCGTAACCAACCTGCGTTGATCTGAATCGTTTGTAATCAATTTTATGTCAATAATGAGTCCATTATGATTCAAGTACACTAGAGTTACTGATTGATACAGTTTGTGTGGTTCAGTTATTTTTTAATGAAGTCGCTAAACACTACAAACAATTTCATTTGAATATTGCTCGAATACTCAACAACTTTGGTGGGATTTTTGTCTAATATTTTTAACTTTTGAAAGAAAACAAAATACTCATTGAAGTGTGGTCAATTAAAATGGAACGAACTGATAAGACATTCAGATCGTATGACGATAGGTTTTTTAGGTACTTTACGATTTTAATTGGTTTTAATCTATCTTTTGCAAATAGAAAATCGACTGATGTGATATAATCTTTAATAGACTTCGAATTCCAAAAGAAAATAATATTAACAATGTAATCGATTTGTAATTGATTAAAATTAATCGTGATCTTTTCTACTCCTCATACTCTACTCAATGCAAAATGTCTGTCAGATACATATGAATTTCATTTTATTTCGAGAAGAACAAACACATATAGTTCCACTTCCATTTTAAGATGATCTGACAGTAGATATCAATAAATGATAAACTGGTGTGTCATTTTCTATGATCCATCAAAGCATCATTATACAACATTTCTATGGCTTTCTAAGAATTTCGATATACATTGAAAAATATTGGGAAGCATTAGAAATTTTTCGAAACACAAATTCGGAAATACAGATATTTTGTGTTCCCTTCTGGTTCTCATCTGTGCACATGTGGTGCTGATACACATTAAAGAGCTATGCAAATTACACTGTATGTGACCCACTATATCTTGACTGACATATTTTTTTCTATATATTCAAGCAATATGTTACCGAAAGTGAATTATCACTCAGAAAGTCTCTGAAGGGTATAATGAATTCGAAGCTCTCCAGACGTCTTTGCAGTGACAATGAAGACTTTCAAGAACTTTCACCAGTATTCGAAAGAATTTTCAGAATTGCGTAAAATTTTTGTATCATTTTTCAAGACTTTTTATGATTTCTTTATATATCGTGATATTTCTACCTTTCATTAACAGAAAGTATCAAAAACAGCTAGGCTAATAAGATTACATAACATGAACTATTCAGAAATAGATGACATTGGTCCTATAAATAGAACAGCACACATTAACATAGCCAGTTCATTCTAATCGTAACACTTTTAGCAGTAATATGGATCGAAAATTAACTAAAATCACAATAAAAGTTCAATCAGCAGTAGCTATGTGTTCAGTTCATTGTCACTATGGTAGATCATTGCTAATAAAATTGAAAGTACTTTACACACCTGATTTGTGAGTTATATGTGAGAATTTTAAACATCTTTCAAATCTATTTCAAAGAAAGATCTTTTGAGATATTTCAAGAACGATGGAAAACAGTCAAATCGGTCGAATTGATCTGATACTATATATGTATTCCACGCCCACATTCAGAATAGACTCAGTCATAGGGAAATAAATATGACAAAAGACTCCATACTCAAAGTATTCTATGTGTGTCTCGCTCAGAGTCTATAAAAACATTCTCCTAACACCTAAGCAAGATAAACGAAAATCGGCTTTGTTCCTCATCATTTTAAATTGCCGTTTAACTATTTAGCATTCGTTGAATGCGGACTGCTACACTCATATATACAGCTCGCTTATTAGGACATGAGACTCGTCTTTGAAAAAAATAAAATAGTTTTATTAGACGTACTGCTCTAGACAAATGTCTTTCCCAATTCATAACTAAAAGTAAAGTAAAAAATCTTAACCCACTTCATAATTAAGAATATAGACGGCTATGGGTATTTAACTTGAGTGTTTATCTACATACTTTCATAAATAAAAAAGAATCGTACATTTATTGCTACGCACTAATATATCCTCCTAACTAATTCAAAATCGAAAAATAGAAACGGTCACATACATCAACACCGGAAGACAGAAGTACTTTACCGCCCTTCTAAGAAACATTGATGATGGGTCTTTGATCGAATAATCGTTGTGTGTTTCAATTAATTATATGCTCACGTAGCAGTTCATCATATGAGCACACTGACAAAAGAACCATTTTAAAACGTTGTCCTCAATTCTCTAGTAACACTTGCTAGAAAAAAACGTTCGTAAAAGTAAACATATTTTGTATGTCTTCTCCTCTTATACTTTCTACTTGAGACAATTCGAAGTCTTTCTCAATGGATTTCAGGTGAAAAATCGTGAACAATACACAATAAATTATAAAATATTGTATCTATTTGTCGCAAGTTATAATGCTGGTGGTTCGAGTATGAAAAAGACTCACAATTAGAATTTTTCGCAAAAAATGGTCCAGTTCCATGTGCACGCTATCCATTCGCCGTTTTGTTTTGCAGAAATATCTCTATATAAGAAATTCAACTTAAAGATAGAAAACTTATATATTTTCATGCAGATTTTCATCAAAATGATTCCCACTAATCTTTTCACCAGCTACCACTCTCGCTACATGATCTTCAGCGTTCTTTCTGGCTAATTAAACGATAATTAGGGTATTTCAAAGTCTTACTCACTAAGAGAAAAAAGATCTCTTAGGGTAACAACTAAGCAAAATCTTGTCGAACACAACTATTTCATGCTTAAGTGATGTAAATCCGTTAAAGACAATGCGACTCAGATAAATTCAACTGATTCTTTGTGCCGACTACCAATTCACCATTGTATTTTATGCTAAAGACTACATATATGTCACACGATTCAACAGCCGAGCTTTGCAACTGCTCCACCCTAATTTTTATTCACCATTATTTATTCAGCAGCAGAATATTAGTTCCAATTTATCTACTTCAATTTTCTATACATATCAAATGCACTCCTACCACGAATTGCGAAGCATAATTATTAACACGTCACCGATAGAGTCATTCAAAGCTCTTTCTCACATAACAACTCTTAATACAGGTATTCAACGATCTCATTCACGCCGTTTGAAATCGAAACATCTGAAAAAAAAAACTTCTAACTCAATATCTTCCTTTTGAGATATTTCAAAGCCCACTCCACTGACTTTTATCTATAAAGATCATGAAACATCTTTCTGGTGAATACCATTTATTTGAGTTTTTTCTCAACCTCCTTTATTGCATTTCACTCAGAAAGATTCTAGCAGGTATTCGATCATCTACCACTTCAACTTCAGATATTTGAAAGTCCGATTCATTCTATTTCATCTAAAAGAATCCTTGAGGATCCTTTTTGTTTAATAACACTTATTTCAGGCATTTCGACGTCTCATTTCTCCCTTGTTACCAAGAAACCCCCGTTGAGGATCCTTCTATTTCGCAAAAATATCAAGCAGACTACAAAATACGTCACGTACGAGGTATTGACTGCAGAGCATTTTTAGAATCCTACTAGACAGAATGCAATAAGTGGCACTTTAAAAGAGATCAAATAGAAGGTAATGACGTCAGAAAGATCTTAAACTGTCCTTCCCAATCTATTTTGAGGAAGGAGTCCCCGAAATACCTCAAATAAGCGCATTGACTTAAAAGGATATTTAAGGATCCTTTTTGATAAAAGTGAATGAGTGTTGCTTTCGAATGCCTCACATGGAAGGTAGTGAATCTGAAGGACATTTAAGCGTGAGTCGTAATTGATTGTCAGGCAAGAGGCTTCGAAATACCTGAAGTTTATAGTAGTGAGCTTGGAATCTCTTCGCGTCTGCTATGGTATAGTGAATGATTGTGGAGCAGTGCGTGAGGTTATTGGCATTAGGGAAGCTGGTTGGTAATTTACTTTGTTGGGGGTGCGGCTATCCAGGATGAGGAGGTGTGGCATTGTCGGAAAAACTGCGCAAGATCTCAGGAAGATTGAAACTTTCGGGATTTTCTCAGCTGGAATCGGTCAGATTTCGTTAGGTACGTCGCGTGTTCCGTTTGTATTTCTAGTGATCACGGGTTGATTCTGGGAATTTTTCCCAGTGGTTACGGTCGCGGGAATACTCCGGTTACAATACGGCGATTTCCAAACGGAATACTGCTTCCACCTTCCGGATAGTTTTCCGGTACGTTTACGATGGGAATATCCTTGGAAATCATCGGAAGTATTGGAAAATTACGCCGTTTCGGGTTGATTCAGGAGTCCGGAATCATCGACCTGAGCAAAGAAGCGTAGATGATTTTTGCAAACATCATGGCAATGTTTAATTTCTCCTCGCATGTTATCATAGGTTACTGGAGTAAATACTTTGTACGATCAAAAAATCTTTTTCTTTTAATATCCAAATGTCTGCGATTGCCTGTAATGAAACATATCCACTATTGTTTCCGTATATAATTAATATAAATCATGTGATGAGTGACAAGTATGCATTGTACTTTAATGAAGAAATTCTGAATAATGTTTCCTAAAACAATATCAAAACGACGTGTGAATGCACGCTCAAATGATAACATGAACTTTCTCATCTCATCATTCATCGTATAAAACGAACTTCAGTTTATTGATACTACCGACATCTACTGAGATGGAAAGCAATTATGCATTAAAATTGATATATGGTTTTTGGAAGTTAGATAAGAAACTTTTCGCATTATAAACCTTTTCAAATAAATAAATTTCATAAGAAATCAAAATCAGTTTATTTACATAACTTTAATGATAAGCGTGGAAGTCTAGGTGAAATATAAATGGCGATGAATTGATAAACTATGGAGTTGTATCTATACTAATTAGAAAGAAGAAAAAGGGAAGTGTAGTGATTGTCATATTTCTTTTCCATTTAAAAATTGTTCTATTTTCTTGATTCGTTCTAGAAAAGAAAGTTTTCCATCTTTGTGTCTTTAACCCTCTGTCAATATAGAAGAATGAGCGTCGCGGCGGCCAGTGGTGCCGTGAGCACGCAGCAGCAGCACCGTCCAACTCAGGAACAAATTCGTCTTGCTCAATTAATTGAAGATAAAAAGCATGATCATCCTGAAGTAAAAGAAATACTTCGAAAAGTGCTTGATGTTGTCGTAAATTCTAAAGAAGAAGATGCCCTTGTAGCACTTTTTGATTGTGATTATGATTATGAAAAAACCGTTGCATTACTCATTGAGAAAGGTCACGAAGTGGCCAGCGAATGGCGTACTGCAACAAATCATAAACTAACTAAGAAGCAACAACAAAAAGTTGCTGCAACAAAAAATGGACATGGAGAATTGGATGAGAATGGACAACAACGAGGGAATGGTAACCAAATAAAAATTTCAATGATTCCTCGTTGGTTAAAATTAAATATATATTTTCCTTTCTAATAGATGGTTTGAGTTCTCGAGGTAAATCTCGTGGTGGTCGAACAAGAATACCACACAACGAAGGCGATTCTCCACATGGTACTAATGAAAAACAACAGCAAAATGATAATCCTATTTTACAACAAAGACAACGAGGTGGTAGTACATATCGAGGTCGTTATCGTGGTAGCAATCGAGGTGGGCATCGTGGCATGAATAGAAATCATCAACATGTACAAGATTCAAATAATGATATTTTATCACCGTCAGATACAAATCGGCGTACTAGAGGAGGAGGTGCTGCTGCTGTTGCTTCTAATCATCAACAGCAACAATATCCATGGGAAGTTGATCATTGGGATGGTCGAACAATGATTATTTCAAGAACAGCTGTAGATGATGAACAACCATTGAATTCAAACGAATCATCTGAAGGTAGTTTTTTATTATTTTTTTCCCTTATCTGTTGCTGCTACTATTATTATTATTATTCAATATTTATCATTTTTTTAAATAGTACCAAGTAGTCAACTAAATAGAAATAATCAAGAAAAATTGAAACCAGATTTTGATCCAATAGAAGCAGCGCGTCAGATTAAAAATGTTATTGGTATTGGACAAACACCTAAACCAGTAGAATCTGATCAATTACAAAAATCTAAAACAATTGCTTCGTTAATGAATACTAAATTAACCCCACCACCTCGAATTCCTCAACAACCCGTAGTTTTTTCGGATCACTTCGATGGTGGGGTCAATAAAATTGATGTACAATTTGGTAATATTGGTGAATCATCAGAAGACACATCATCAGCATCTGCATTCTATCAACAATCACAATCAATATCATCGAACAAAATTTCTCAACGAACAACCGAACAGTCTTCGCATGTTTCACCATCATCTCGTCCATCTGAACAACCGGTGATGAACCAACAACAACAACAACAACAGAGGATACTACAAACACAAATTCAACAACAGCCAACGATGTCCATGAAACAAGTTGTTACACCTCAATATACTTTACATCAACAACAACATCCAATCACTGCACCAAATATACTTTTACAGTCGTTACTTTATCAACAACAACAACATCAACCAGATGTAAAATTTTAAATAAACAGTCAAATAGATTCGTTTTTTAATATCTATTTTTTTCTATTTCAGCCAATAACATTAGATACCACATATGATCCAACGACTTTTTCATTGCCATCGATCGATTTTAATTCACAATATTTTATGGCGGCACAAATGAATCAACAACAATCAGCACAACAACAAACGCAACCACGCTATTTAGTGTCTCAACAACCTTCACTTCCACAGCAAGCATCATCAAAAAATCCACAGACATCATCTGTATCTACAACAACATCAGCAACGACCGCTAACAAAGCACCAGCTATTCCGCCAGGTATGTTTCCCACAGCACCACAATTAAACCCAGCAACTTATTCAACAGCGTACAATGTTCAACAACAAACAGCGGGAGCAACTTATTCAACACCTTATGATACTGAACATCTATTTGCAAATAATTATATGCCATTAAATAATACACAACAAGCACAATCGCCATCGGGTACCTATGGATCTGTCACACCACCTGTTCAACAACAAACAAATAATAAAAATGATAATAAAACACTGAAGTAAAACAAGATACGATAAGATTAAAATTTTCAAATTCATTCTTTTCGTTTCATAGCTATCCACCACCAATAACAGATGGTCTTATGCTAGTAAAACAATATCACCAATATACTCTTCAACAATCGAACAGTCAACAACAAGGTCAACAAACAGCTACACATTCGCCAGCACCATTAAGTTATTTTCTTAGTCATGCACCTAATGGACCAGGTTATTCGGCGGGTAAATTTAAAAACTTCAACATAACATTTTTTTTCTATTTCCACATCTCATAGCTGAGAGAATAATCGTTTGTTTTTCAATCTACGAATTCTTCTTTGATAGTCTATACATTTGATTAAAATCATACTTGATTCGAACGATTTCCCATGTTACCTCCCTGTTCTAAAATCTTCATTGATCAATTTTTCTACAACCTACAATCGATAATGGAAATACATCTTGATTTACTTGAATTTTATTCGTAGGTCCTGCAATAATGTATGCTCAAGCACCGACAGCTATACCTCAACACCAACAAGCTCCAAAACAACAAGGACAACCATATAATCAAAATAACTCGTCAGCAGGTATGGGTGGTAATGATAGTTATTATAGTCGTACTTCATCGTCATCAAATAAAGAAGGACAATATATGTATACAACAACTAACCAACCTCAACATGTTCAAACACAATCTGCTGGTCAACAACAAAATATTAATAAACAACAACACCAACAACGCACAACTGGCAATGCTTATAATAATCAACAAGGTCCACAGCGTCCGTATCAATAGGATAAACCAGCTACAAAAAATTTCTTTTTTTGTCTTTTACTATCGCTGCTATTATTACTAACGTGTGCGTGTGTCTGTCTCTAACTTGTAACTGTGATTTGATCTCTACTCTTATAATGGGCACAGCCTTTTTTCTAAGCGTTAATATTGTCGTTTATTACTGTTGACCCGCTTCTTTTTTTTTTACGTTAAGTTTGCATTACTCTTCGTCTCATATAAAACAGCTCGTTATCATTCGTTTGATTTTCTGTTTTTTTTTCTATGTAAATCCAGAGTTTTTTCGTCGTTCTCGTCTGTTGGACTGTTTAAGTTTTCGTCTGTTTTTTTTTCTCAACGTGAATATGAAGCAAACAAACAAATACAAAAGAACTTTAAAATGACCATTTCATCATCATCTTTTCGTTTATTTGTTTTTTTAGAACACTTTGAATTTAGATTTAATTTTGACCCGACCATTTGTCGTTTGGGTCTTTACATAGACTATGCCGGGCAGAGATTCAAAACGTAGTCAATATGGCAATTATGGGTATGTAAATTTCAACACTAATGATATATTTGGCCTTTTATCTGCTGACAGAAATAAAATAGCGTGAATATCATTGTAGAAATAGTTCATCCAGGCACTGATTATGGTATGACTAAGGTTACATTTAAATAAAAGTCTTTTATCATTAAAATCGAAAATGATTCATCAAGGAAAGAATATCTCAAGCTTTTTTTTGTTTGTCTTTCTGTTTGAGATACTGTACGTTTGTTAGATTAGATTTTTGTAATATATTTCAGTTAGATAATAATGGTCCGAGATTCGAACAGACTATCAACAATGACATCTGTTCTTCATTATTATCTATGAATTTACATGAAAAATAAATTAATAGTAGAGATGGTCTTATTCGTGTTACTCATGATGATTATATAAAAACTATATCAAAAAGAAAAGTATTTCTTTGGCAAATGTAATTAAGTATTAGTTAAAACTCTTCTGCAAAATAAGAGTAGACCTCTAGTAAAACAACTTCGCATATAAAATTCAAAATATTCAGCGTGCTGAATTTTTAAATTTTATTCCAAACTTTATAGACCAAGAAGGAGTCACTTGAATTGAGTACTTTATTATTTCGAGTAGACAGCTTCTAGGAATGAGTCAATAATTAACTGATAGAGGGTACAGATGTAATGAAAATACTTGGATTCCAATCAAATATCGATATTATAGATATGCTAATGGCCGAGGTGGTGGTGGTGGTGGTGGTGGTGGTGCGCCACGTAATCATGTAATACCAACGGAACCTCCATATACCGCTTATATTGGTAATGCACCTGATTCAATGGTACAAGGTGATTTTGAAAAGCACTTATTTACTGGAATGAAAGTTAAACAAGTTCGATTAGTTCGAGATCGGCAAACAGATCGATTTCGAGGTAGTTTCATTTATTATTCATGAAATATTTAATTATTTCGATTTTATTCACAGGTTTTGCTTATGTCGACTTCGAAGATGAAGAATCATTACGTCGTGCTATTGATCTAGATGGAACTGTATGTTAATAAGATTAGATATTTGAAAAAAAAGAACTCACTTAATATCTATTCTAGTTCATTAACGATCGTCCGATTCGAATTGATGTCGCTGTTCGACCATTAGGTGGAGCAAAAAACGAAGGGTTTCGTAATAAACGTAAATATAACATTACTATTGACATGCGCTTTGTAACAGTTAAAATTCGATGAGATCTTATTAGAAATATTTGTCAGATTATTTTTTTTCGTCTTTAGGCATTTATTTTGAAGAGCTTCCTAAAAAATCCAATTTAAAACTCTGCTTTGCTCTATTGCACAGTTTTGAATAGGTTTCAGATGATTATTCACATTCAATCTTGTGATGATTTAAGCTTCTTGATGAATTTCAAGAAAAAAATTATATTTCTGTTAAAGTAAAATCGAAATAAAAAAAAAGTGATTCATTTTCATATGCAACAACATATCTTCACGCTCAAGAAAGACTTTGAAAAAACTAAATTCTAGACAAATGGTAGAGCTACGTTGCATATCTTTTTTTGTGAAAAGAAAGAAACTAAATATAATTTCGAACTCTAAAGCGAAGTAAAAATGAACCTAATATTGAATCAAACGTTTTTAGAATGTTCTCAATACTGTATGGAATAGGAGAAAAACAACTTCAGCTTATGAAAAATATGCGTTAGGATTTTTACTATCGATTATTTCGAATTTCGATACGGAATGCTTCATTCTTTTTTATTCTAGCTGGTTTTGAATCTCACGATAATCGTCGTGTTCAATCCGGAAATAACAATGACAATCGATCTAATGATAGATTTCGTCCAGGTGGCCGTCGTAATTATAATCAAGGAGAAAATTTTCAACACACCGCCGATGGTCATAATCAAGATGGTAAGTGATCACTATTATCTTCTTCTACTATTTTTTTACTTTTCATTTAGAATCGTATGGTGGACGAAACTATCATTCATCAAATTCCGATAAAAATCATGAACGTTATCAACAAAAAGCATCTAATGATGATGTTTTTATTGCACTGGACACACCAGCATCGAGTGAAGATGTTACTGATCAAACACCAAATGATCAAAATACATCAATAACTCGACAAACAAGTCGTAATTGGGCCGATTGTCCAATCGATGAGACAACTACTGAACAACCATCATCACCACCACCAAGTGCTGATAATACATTTAGTGGTGATGATTTTCAAGTACGAAGAAAAATAAATTTTTACATTGAAAGTTAACCCAAGAAAATCTTATTTTAGGTCGTTCGTAATAAAAATCCAAAGACTCGTATGAATCAGCAAACAGCATCACGCCCTATGAATAATCAATATGGTCGTGGTCGTAATAATGTTAATGATCGTCGTGGAGGACCGCCACAAATGACTGGTGGGCGTAATTATTATGAACAAAATCCAGCTCAATACATGAACCAACATCAACAACAATCGTATCGCCATCAACAACAAGGACCTTCACAAAGTCATATGGGCTCATCATATCGTACGAATAATAATAATACTAATTATGATAATAATAATCGAAATCCACCATCATCTGAGTCGCGACAAAGATTAAATTCTAATAGATCAAATACTAGTCGAACTCAAAATGATAATAGCGAACGTACGAAAACAGGAACTAGTGAAAGTTCAAATGATATTAATAATAATTCAGCATCATCTGGTAAAGTTGTTTCTATAGTTTTATTTTATTCTACGTATATTATTTCATATAGAAAATCGACCACGTTTGCAATTGTTACCACGTTCACAAAAAGCCTCATCGTCAACCGATGAAGCTCCAACGTCGGAACCCGCAGGACGAAATTCAAATATTTTTGGTTGTGGTAAGCACAACAATTATTTTCTTTTCTTTTCATTTAATTTGTATGTAAAGGTAAACCGCGTGATGAACGTGATCCAAAAGTAGCTGAATTAAACAAACATATTGAGGAAGTCGTTGAAAAAGAACAACATATACCTCGAACCCAATCGACTACATCAAATGGATCAGTTGATGTTGTCGCCAAGTAAGTCAATACTGTCGAACATTGAAAATATTCATATTTCCTAAGCGTATATTTAAATTAAAAGATTTCAATAGATTTTTTTCACTAGGCAAAATTAATATTAAATATACATTGCATGATGCTGTCTGTAATACTCATGCTCTGGGGTATGCAATCGTTTGGGGATAAAATTTTAGAAAAAAACAATATAATGTTTGGCACGAACAGCTTCATATGATCATGAAATAATTACAAGTCTCCTAACGGAGAAACCATTATCTTGCTTATATCTCTCGTAGACGATACATTTAAAAAACATAAATCGTGAGATTTTTCTAAGACTTGTACACAACAACGTCATTAGCTTATCATACGAATAGAAATATCGATTGCAAAGAAAATTTGAGTTTGATATTCTAAAAGTTGCTCATCCACGCTAATGTGAATAATATCATGTGAAAAATTTAGTTTGAAATAAGAAAATGTCTTTTTTTTAACCTGACACTGGTGAAAAATGCAATAGGATTCATCCTTTATTCAGGAGAAAATGCTTCTCCGTACTCTCGTAAGTGACTTAGGATTAGTAAGTCTTTGAAATGAAATCTTATTCAGTAGTTATTGATATCTACGAAGTTTCTTATCAATAATCTTTAAATCAGTCTCGTTCTTCATAAGTTTGGTGATCTTGTGATACTCGTATTGGGTGTGGGAGCTGATGCTAGATTGCAACTAACACAAATAAAAAAGAAACAGTGTAATCGACAAAAAGAAAATAATATTGATAAGAGCACTTATAATTGACCTCCACGTAAAAATCCTTAATTAGACATTATTTTTAATCAGTCTGACGAGATTCTACCTCAAATCATTTTCTCATGAATCCAAGTGAAAGTATCAACACATAATCACTGATCAAAAATATGCAACATGGTTCTATTTCTAATATAAAAATAAAATAAAATATTTGAATTTGAAACCTGTGTATTATTATCAATATTGAAAAAAGTCAATATTCTTCAATGAATGTATTACTTCATTTGAATACGTATTTTATAAACAAGAATATTTTCTATCAATTATTAATTTTAGTGATAAAAATAGATTCACAGTTTGCCTAAAAGTACCCCTTATTTATGCTTGAATAATAACTCTGAGAGAAAATATTTTTTTATTTTTTTTTTCTTCTTCGTTGACAATACTGATGAACCTGTGCAATTTAGTTCTCATATTAAAAACTGGCAGTTCGATCTCCTTTTCTTTTCTAGGCCGGTGCGAATTTTAACGGCAGCAAAGGAATCATTAGTTGGCCATTGAACAAAAGAAAGAAAACTTGTCTTCTTCCTTTTTTTTGTGTCTTTTCTATTTTTATCCGTTTTGTTGCGTAATTTCTTTGGTACGCAGGCTCACATATTTATTATTAAATGTGTTGCTGCGATTAACTGTTCGTTTTTTTTCTTGTTTGTTCATTTATCTTTCTGAAAAAAACACAACTTATTACGTTGTTTATTTCCGTTGCTTTGCTCTCTTTTCTTAGATTATTGGTGAGAAGGAAAAGAAAAAAATTAAGTTGATAGATTTTTGATTGTATGCGAATGTTAAGGAAATCGTGTTCTTCTCTTGTTTGGTTTTGTTTTTGTTGTTATTGTGGTGTATTGACTTCCTTTGCACAGACCATATTGTACAGCTCTTTTGAAAAAAAAACAATAAAACTTATAATCCATTATCCTGGTTAAAAAAAAGCGTTTAGATTTGACTTTTTTTTGTTTATATAGAAAACTTCTTCTCATGGCTTCGACTCTGATATCGTCAAAAGCAAATTCAAAAAAATCATCGACTAATAATACAACAATGAGTGGCAACTCAAATGAATCTCCTCTTACAGAAGAAGAATTGAAAAAGAAAGAACCACCAATAACAGTTAGTGACGTTCTTCGATTACGAAAATCTACGAATAGTAAAATCTAAATAAGTAGATGAAAAATACAAGAAGACATTTGTTTTGTTTTTTCCTAGGCTATCTAACAGAAACAGATGAAAATGCTTATAAAATTAATTTTGTCCATTTTCGAATTCGTGATATGAACACGAACAAGATTCTTTTTGAAGTTGAACGAGACTCTGGTATGATGAAATTAGTGTTTTCTTTTAGAATGGTTTTGCTATGTTTTTATTTTGAATAAATAGATGACGATGAATTCAATGATGAAGTTGATTCATCGGCTGGTCGCTTTGTTCAATATAATTTTCCATCGTCATTCTTAAAACTAGAACAAGTCGGTGCTTCGTAAGTATGATTAGAAACTATTCACAATTAGAAGAGAAACTTTAATATTTATCATAGAATCATTGTTGAAGTTTCGAGACATCAATTGATTTCGCAGTATAGCTATACTTCAAAGAAGAATCTGCATTCATGACTTGGTGATTGTTTGTTTTAATGAGTTTTTTTTCCTTTTTCTTCTTCTGAGAATAACATCGTAAGCGAACGAGTTGCGTGCAGACTATGAAACTTCGCAGTAGATTCATTAATCGTTAACTCCTATGGAAACCATTGTTTTTAATAAATGAAAGATTTCAGAAAGGACATATTTGTTGATTCAATTAAATATGTTTATAGGCAAATTTTTCGATGTAAACTCTGAGTTTGTGATTTTCCGAAAATTTCACATCCTTAGTACAAGTCGAATAGATATGCTATTGGTTTCCAAGTTTGCTAGAGCGCCCTTCGAATCCGAATAAAATCTACGTACCATTCGAGATTTCATCTATGCTGTTATTAATTTTATTTAGAGTCGAATTTACTGTGGGCGATCGAGAAGTAAAATCTTTTCGAATGATTGAACGTCACTATTTTCGTGATCAACTGGTTAAATCCTTTGATTTCGACTTTGGATATTGCCCGCCAAATACAAGAAACTCCATTGAGCATATATATGATATGCCTAAATTTGATTCGAAACAAAGTAATCTCTACTATTCTAGTTGGTTTTTGTTTTTTTAAACCTTATTTTTTTCGTAGTTAAGGAAATGATTGAGCATCCGAATGAAACTAAATCAGATAGTTTCTATTTTGTCGACAATCAATTAATTATGCATAAAAAAGCGGCTTACGCATTTGATCTGGGTAGTTCACAATAAAATCTCATCTTCTTCATTTTTATTTGCGTACAATAGGCAGTAATGCTTTATGTGTTCACTTCATATATTCATGTGTCAAATATTTATTTGTGTTATTTTTTGTATAATCATTTAGTATTCAATTATGTTTCACTTTTAATTATTTTCTTCTTTTTCTTTTTTTTTGATAATCAGTATAATGAGATGAAAGATCAATACGATTGTTTAAATAAAGCTCAATTGAGCTTTGAATATTTGCATACAAATTCAACTACACATACATTCCTTTTTGGTGCATTAGCTGAACTAGTTGATAATTCAAAAGATGCAGATGCAAAAAATCTTGATATTTATACATGCAAAGATCCATACTTACGTGGAGGATTTTATCTGGCATTTTTGGATGATGGTTGTGGAATGCATTATGGTAAGTTTTGTCGAATAGAAATCAACGAATGACTGTGTAGTAATGGAATCTATGATAATTGGTTTTCTTTCAATATTCTATGGGTTATTATCTGTTGGAAGCTGAGAAAGACAATAGTTCAAAATGGATCTGAACAAATGTGTTTTTTTTATTAGAAAATTTTTCCTTTTTCTTATACTTAGGATTGACCAAGATTTCTAATAAAATCAAGAGGCATATTTTTATTAACAGTATTGACTATTAATATTAGCCACTATAATTATTTCATGAACAAAAGTTAATCTTAGATATGATTAATGTTGAGAAACCACAATGTGCAAAGGTTGTCGACCTTTGTTCTTATGTAATTATATAGTATATGTCTATTGGACCTAATAAATAAAATTACTTCTATAATAACAGACTCGAAATAATTCTCATGAACATAGATTTCATATATCGTCTCGCCATTGCCTCAGTGTTTTATCTCGGTTTCATTTTTCGGGTGAGCGGCTGAAATTTTTGGAGGGACTGCTGGCAAGAAAATTTCTTATCATATAGTAACTAGTTGCCCATAAAGAATGGCGGTCCCATTATTTACTCAATATCTTTTTGCTTTTCATTGATTTGAACTGAACATTTTCCCAAAAGATTAAGCATTCAATTCTCTGCAAACTCATGTGTAAAGGATTTTTTTAAACTACACAACGGCTATGTTATAAAACGAAGAAGAAGGGTCCAAAAATCTTCAACTTTCAAGCACAAATCCGTTTTTTTTTGAAAATCTACTTTCCATGTGAGGATCTACAAAAAAAACTGAATCTACCATGTTAAAGAGCATCAGATTCTGGACAAGATTCATGTCTTCGAAATATTTTTTCATCAAAAAATGAATAAAAAGTTTTGCATCAATTTTTTCGATTTTTCTAAAAAACTCAACTGTCATTTCATGTTTTGGATGCTTGCACGAAAACGCATGTCATTCACTAAAAAAGTGTTATTTCTTGACGATTTTTTTCTTTGAAAGCTAACATATTCGACTGCACCCCTGTACGCTAGTTCGACTGATGCAAAGTTTCGTTTGCAGGAGACTTTCTTGAAAAGCGAAATTAAGGCGTTATGGAAGAGTTTTCGAAAAATATCGATTTAATAGGTGAAGACCACTTTTAAAGAAATTTTTTCAACGATATCGGAAAGAGCGTACTTGAAAACACCAGAAAATGTTTCTCCCATAATTTAAGCCTGCGCATAAATTGTCAAAACATACTCCAAATGTTAATGTATTGTGAGTTTGAACGTTGACGATTTTCTAACCTTTTTTCTTCGTTTTAGTACTTAGTCGTTTTGTAGTTTAAAAAACATCTTTTACACATGAGAGTGTAGGAAATTGAACGCTTAATCTTTTGGGAAAATGTTCAGTTCAAATCAATGAAGAGCAAAAATGATATTGAGTAAATAATGAGACCGCCATTTTTTATGGGCCACCCGTTACTTTTATGAAATCAATTGTATGTTTTCGGGTGGGCGCCACCAACCCTGCCCATACAGTAGATAAATCATTGCATTATCTAACCGATGAATCGAAAACAATATTATCTTATTAAAGTTCAAGTAGGTCCTGACAAACAATAGCGATTGACCTTCGCTGATAATTTGCCGTAGCAGTTCAATATTGGTATTGATCAATTCTAAGATCGATTGAATTTATTATCCATTTTTCAAAAATTTTCTATTTTTCGAAACAATACTAATCTTAGAAGATATTAAAGATATCAACATACTGTTACATAGAATGTTGTGGAAATTGTTTTGTCATACGTCATTAAATGAGTATTTATATGATCAGACTTTCGATCTTCGGGGTATCTTCGCTTACACAAGAAAAACTTTCTCTATGCATGTATCATCAAAATATGACCAATTTTTGTTTTCATTCCATTAGACGACGTCTTCAATGTAATTGTTTTTGGAAAATCTGCCAAACTCCATAGTCTTGTTCCGAATCAAATTGGTCAATATGGCAATGGTTTAAAGTCCGGTGCTATGCGTATATCGAAGGACTTTATACTATTTACAAAAAAAGATAATATTGGCACATGTTTATTTATTTCCCGTACGTTTCATCACGAACAACATATATCTCAAATAATATGTCCGATGCCTTGTTTTGATTTGACTACTCAACAACCAGTTCAGAATACTGACGATGATCGAATAAATGGTACACTTACATATACATATGATAGTAGTAAACATGAACTTGAAATGCAATTAATTATGAAATATTCACCATTTAAAACAATGAATGATCTATTTAAACAATTCGATTTAATTAAATCGTCTAGTGGAACATTGATTGTTCTATATAATTTAAAACTATCGGATATCGGCGAACCAGAACTTGATATAAAAACCGATCCATATGACATATTAATCGATTCAAGAAATCGAAGAAATTTATTGACTGATGATGATGATAGGTAAATATTGAATTTTAGTTCCATTTTTTCAAATCTCATTATAATTTATACGAAACATTTCAAGTGAAAACTCTCGAGGAGACTATACGTCTTTTTGTTTTAGTATTCCTGTAGAATATCGTTCACTTCGTGCCTACGTTTCCATTCTCTATTACGAGCCACGTATGCGTATAACAATTCAAGGAAGACGTGTTATAACAAAAAAATTATCATATACATTATACAAACCTCGAAAGTATCAATTTAAATCTACACGTTTTAAAACACGTTCTGAACAAGAAATAAAAAAATGTGAAAAAGAGCTTTTATCGTTAGAAGAGCGTATACGTGAAGTTGATTCACAAGTTCATCATCTACAACATACTAGTGTAACAACTTCGGCTGATGAACGAATGCGACTAAGAAAATTACAAATCAATGCAACTGAATTAAAAGATCTTGCAAATCGATTATGTAATGGACTGGTAAAAAAACGTATGGAAATGAATACAACGAAAACTTTAACGTTTATCTTTGGATTGAATATACAAAATCGATCAACAGATGGTGTTTTTGTTTATCATTGTGGACGACTAATTAAAATGTATGAAAAAGTTGGACAGCCAAATAAAAAAATTTTGTAAGTCTTTCATTTTATCGAAGGTAACTTGCAAAATGATATTAACTCTCTTAATTTTTGATTTAAAAGATACTGTCGCGGTGTTGTTGGCATTATTGATATTCCTTCCGTAGTATTGGAAACTACGCATAATAAACAATCGTTTGCTGATGAAAAAGAATATCATTTTCTACTTAAAAATATGGGTGAATACATGCG
The DNA here is from genome assembly GCA_905331475.1 of Rotaria socialis. Classification (NCBI taxonomy): domain Eukaryota; kingdom Metazoa; phylum Rotifera; class Eurotatoria; order Philodinida; family Philodinidae; genus Rotaria; species Rotaria socialis. The sequence continues at coordinate 31,124 of CAJNYU010001389.1, read as the reverse complement.
ACAATATTGGACTGATACAGGAATCGAACATTATGTTCAAGAATTTTGGGAAACTTATGGTAAGATGATCTGTTTAATTGTTTGAATAGGAAGGAAACATTTTTTTCAGTTCGTTCACATAAGAAATGATAGAATAGTAGAATTACTTGCATAGACATTCAGAAAAAACCCTACAGAGAAGGTTCTTTACTGGCAGCTCCTTGTCCGATATTATAACAAATAATCCTGATTAAGAATTCGCTTTCATGAACATATGCTGTTTATCTTCTCTATTAATTAGAGTAAGAAATCTTTTTTTTATCTAAGGTTATCGAGACGATCAACTTGATCGGCCGCCATCAAATGATCCTGAACCAGTTAAACGTCGCCAAGTAGCGATTCCCATGCTTATTCAATGTGATCAATGTTTAAAATGGCGTCGTCTACCCTTTCATGGTAATGTCCAACCTTTAACACAAAGTCAACTTGAATCATGGCGATGTTCCGACAATAGTGATATTCTTAATAATACGTATGGATTTTAAATGGCATCGTCGCATGCAATTATAACTCTAAAAATATTTTTAGATGTATCGACAATGAAAAACTTGATCTTATACCTGAAGGAGAATTGAAACCGAAATCTCAAGGAACCCATCATGAAAATCGTACTCGATCACGAGCAGTTTCACCACCAGCTCGGTCTTCAATAAATAATAAACGTATCTCAAATGCTGAAATTTCATCAACAACAGCGAATATTGTAAATGAATCGATATATTAAAGTTTATTTTCGTTTTGCATATTGAAAGTAAATTTTAGAATTCAAAAATAGCTACTCGATTAACTGTTGCACCAACATCAACCGCCAAGTTACAGAATCGTATTCTGCCTTCATCTCGTTTATTATCGGCAAAAGCCAAAACTAAAAAGAAAAGAAAACGCCTTATTAAGACACAATCAAGTAAATCGAAATCTACCGCTATTGGTGCAATGAGCGATGATCAAGATGAAAACGAATCATTTGCACCTGCTATACAACAAACTCGTCATCAAACATCTACATCTATTCGAGTAAGAAAAATCAACTCGATGCAAAACATAATATTTAATCAGTAGGCAATTCGTTCGTGGCTAGGAGAAATATAAATATAAAAGCAAGACTTACGTTCGTCTACGTATTCAGTTTGTATGAAGATTTTTCGATTGTATCTATGAAAATGAGTATTAACGATGTTTGTTTTAGTTTGCTTTTCACTTTTTTGAGCTTATCTATCATTTGAGTTTTGCTGTATGTCAGATGATTCAATGGTTGAGTCAGAACGAAGGCCGCGGTTGTAAACTTTCCCATATCAGCTTGAGATAAGAGTATTTTAGTTTTGAACGGATCTTACTTATGTACTCTTAATGCTCATCAGAGCTTAAGAAGAAAAACAGCTGAAAAAATGACTTTTTTGCGTCCCTATCGGCCATGTAATGATAATTGAAGATTTTAGATTTCATACGGAAATAAAACGCTTTTTATTCAATATTAAACTACGTTCTGTACATTAGAGGTGTTAACTTGATGCTTTTCTAGCCTGCATCAACAAATGAAGTTTATTTAATTGATGATGATGATGATGATGATGATAATACTGAAAATATCGATGATACAAACAACCGTCGCCCGCCACCGACGATTGGTGCACACTTATTGGCCATGTATCAAGGTGCCCGACGTTCTGGTATAGTTCTAAGTGTCAATGATAAATGTGGTACTTTTAAAATGCGTTTTGATGAATTTCCAACGGCTGAATTCGATTATTCATTCAGTTATAAATCATCAGCATGGTCTTATATTGGTACTGCACCACCATCAATAGATCCTACCATAACATCAGTTGAAACAATTCCCAATGAAGAAGAGCCACTATGTAGTATTGCGCAAAAATTTAAATCCTTAATTAACGTAAGATTTCTATGATGTTAACGGTATCGAAAATATTTCTGTTTTTGTTTAGTTTATGTTACCACCTAATTGGGAATTGACACGAGAACAGATTTCATCAATGAGTAATGACGATCTTAGCCAACTTGATATGACAGTTTTTATGCACTCGTATCGTGAAAAAATGACAAAAGTAAGTTTCATAATTCTGAAGAGCTTACAACACCCAATCCATGGAAGGTCTAAGATATTCTAGAAAGAGACCATCATACTAAAAAAATCATCTAGATTCTCAAAATACGGCTACTAGAATCTGAAATTTACCGATGTACTGCTAAAGCTTCTTCCAACGCCTTATTCCTGATTGGATTTCTGAAGACATTAGCTAGAAGGCATATTTGTCCCATGGCAGGTAGAGTAATCTTGCTGTGATAAAAAAAATAGCAGTTTTCTTCGATGGAATTGATACGTAGAACGCTTTGTCTTATGCCATCAATTGATTTGATTTAGATTGTTGAACAACATAAAGCTGATGAAGTACGTTGGCGAACATTAGCTCAGCGTTTACAAGAAGAAGCAACTAAATTACTTAATCTTTCTGGAATGGTACCTTGATTGAATTTCAATTTTTCATAATATTGAATTTTCTCTTCATTCTATTTTGTTAGTCAATTCCTACTGATTGTTCCCTCGAAGATTTCGAAGAACATATTCAACGTAACATGAACCAATCTGGAAATATATCTTGATTTGATGCATTTATATCCTATTTTATTGATATTATTTTGTATATTTTTCTATGTGTAACCTTTGTTTCAATATGAAACAAAACATATCATTTTCTCTTGTGTTATTCCTAGTTTCAAGTTTTTCATTTTGATTTTGATAATCATGTGATGATTAAAAGTAAATACGAGTAAACATTGAAATATAACTAGCAGATATTTTCTTTGAATGTACGTGTGTATGTGTGTGTGTATATATAGTGCATTGTTACTGTTGTTTTTTCCTTTTGTTTATGTTATTTTTCATACTCATAGAACAGATTGAATCGAAATTAAGTAAAAATAAAATGAACGTGATAAGTAACAGAGATGGGCAAGTCAGCGTTTTTTCGACTCAAGTCAAGTCAAGTCAAGTCAAGTCATGAGTAGTTCAAAATATTTTCAAGTCAAGCCAAGTCAAGTCGAGCAATTTTTCAAGCCAAGTCAAGTCGAGCACTTTTTCAAGCCAAGTCAAGTCGAGCACTTTTTCAAGTCAAGTCAAGTCGAGCACTTTTTCAAGTCAAGTCAATTTGAGTCATAATTCATTCAAAAAATCATCAGGTGAAGTCATTTTTTGACTTGACTTGCCCATCTTTGATTTATTATTTGTATTCTTCTTCTACATTTCAAATTAGAGTTCAAAAATTCAATTAATAAAAGTTCTCTATCCATATAATTTTTGACTTGACTTGAATTTCTCTGTACGACTTGTTGCAAGTCAAGTCAAGTCATTCTGAAAATTTTCAAGTCAAGTCATGACCCATCACTGACTTGAATCAAGTCAAGTCAAGTCAAGTCAAGTCATAATCCATTCAAAAAAATCATCAAGTCAGTTTTTGACTGGACTTGCCCATCTCTGATAAGTAAAATTAGATTACGATTTATTTGAGTGTCTTAGGACTTAGACAAAAAGATTTTCTCGGAATATTTCGTTGTTTTTAATTTACATTTTTTCTAACTTGATAGTAACGACCTTCTATTTAAATGAATTTATTATTGTAAACAATGTAATATGACTATTTAACGCACATCTCTAATGATGTGAACAATAACAGACAGTTCGAATATCAAATTTCGAATACATCTATAACAGACAAAGCGAAAGGAAAGAATCAATCGTAATCATTTCCTCATCTTCTATTTACATATGATCATGGTTTCAAATCAAAAACTTGCTGGCGATCTAATAATTTCTATCGTAGCTGTATGCATCTTGAGTACAACTATCTTATCCGTCTCAACAAATAATTGGAATGTTAAATATGAAAATTCAATAGCCAATCGAACAGGTTTATTTCAACAATGTTCAAATACAGTTTGTTGTGATACAAAAGAATTAGATCGATCCATAACAGTGATCGCTTTATTTAGTATTATTTTTTTATCAACAAGTACACTTTCATCATTATTTTTAATGGCAATAACAGCTGATTGTAGAACTCAATGTTACATGCTTGTACCATTGACATTTTTTGGTGCTGGTATTTCAATGACATTAGCATTAATTCAAATACTTGACCGAATGGATATGAATGGTTATTCAGCATTTATGTTTCTTATTGATACAATTCTTGCTTATGTTTTAGGAGCAATTTCACTCATACATGCTAGTATGTTCTATTTTTAAATGTTTTCATTCGAGAGAAATATATATGAATTTTTTAAAATAAAATCAAAAATTATACACATCTATTGAATGCCTTTGATTCAAGCGATTTTCATAATGAAATTTATATTTTCGGATGTGGATTAATTTTAGTCTTGATTTTATTTGTTGTCTTTGTTTTAATATCATTGTCTTGTAATAATCTTTTCGGTGATCGAATTTTGTTGAAAAAACGTCTCTTAAAGACTTTCAAAATGCACACCCTCTTAATTAGCCTGCCACGTTACATATATCTAGCCGTGTATAATAAAAGGAAGAAAAAAGCACTTCACACTGCCCACGAGGTAATCAAAAAATCATCGGGCGATAAATAGTGACATCTATATACCACAACTATGAATCATCATATATTATCTAAGACGTGATCAAAGAATACAAAGTAAATGTTCATAATTAAAATGAATTTACTTGAAACATAAAATTAGTTCGCTAAGAAGTCTCATGCCATAGACTTCTAGTTCGCTTTTAACGAAAAGATTAGTTCATATATATTCATTTCCAGACTTCGACTAATTCATCTACTCGTGTGATCTGAAGTTCAAGGGGGAACCCGCGTCGCAAAACCCGATTTTTCGAAAAAAAAATTGGAAATCGAGTTTTTTTCATAGAAAGATTCGCCGTATTCTCCTCTTTCAGAATATATATATAGGTTTTTGAAAAAGGCTTAAGTTTTAAGGGAGTTACAGGAGAAACATTATCCACCATAATCACGTTTTTCAAGAATTTTTCAAATTTCGTAAAAATTTTTGGTTTTTCGCTGTTCATCAATTTATATGCGACTAATTCGAATCAAACACCATTGACGTGAGGTTGATGCGTCATACGGTGCTTAAGTTCGTATTTCTAAAACAGTTCTGACCAGTATAACAGATACACTTAGCGTATTTTGTTCAGGAACGCAGCTGTTTGAGAAAATCTATTTTTCCACATCGCTTAGAGTGATGCATTAGTGTCAGTGAAAAAATACAGTAATGTTAGTTTTTACTAGCTTTATGTGCTTTAGAGGTAATAGTAAATGATGAATGGTGAAAAGAAAAAAGACAGAAAAAAATTAAATCCGAAACAAATCAATAAATGTTTGCAAAGTAAAAACAACGTCAGGCTTTGGTGAATAATTGTTATCTTCAATATCTGATGGGTGTGGGTGTATAGGAGATTCAACACCCACACCCTCACACTCTCAACAAAATTTTGTAAGCTTTTGTTAGCGTAGGAGTATGAGTGACGTTTAGTAAACTTCTGTATCTAATTTACTCAAAATTATTGAAAACTTTTGATTATTCAAAATTTATCTGAAATTTCAAGTAAAATAAATTGTCTTGTAGAGAAGCGTAATACCTTACTTCACTTGTAACCAATTATAACAAGATCTAATGAAACATGTTGAAAATATTTCGTTTTAAAATCAGTTGTAAAGTCTTTCATTAAAAAATCGATATCTAAAACTTATTTTGTGTTTTTCTCGAAACATAGTTTTCTGGGAGTAAAGTTGAAATAGCTTAGGCTTGGCTCAGGCTTTCCCAAATATTTTTTTTCTTTTTAAAAATCTCAGTTAGGACTAACTTTTCATCGGACGGATTTTTGATATAAAGTTCTTAGGCTGAGAAAAGCTCAATTTATCGCCTATTTTGGCACCATTTTTTAGACATGCACATTAAAATCCTTATAAAAAATCAATAGAGTCAAATTTCAAAAATCCGCCCGATGAAAAGTTGCGTATAGAGGCTAGCTTCAATTTAAAACTACTCCGACCTCGATATCTAATACGACCATGGAGTTATTTCGATTCTCGTGGAAGCCAGAAAACACATCGTAACTCGAGTTTGGTAAGAAATACAAGGCTGAAATTTTTATCATAAATGTTTCTCATTAGGGCCAACTATCGCTATAAGTTTCAGCCCGAAACTATGGTGGAAAGTTCCACGTCGATTCTGAAGGGGGGGGGGTGTCCCCTGAAGGTGATCAACTTCTATTCATTTTCATAAAACTAATTGTGAAATTGATGCTTTTCTAATTCATAACAATAATTTACAGAAAGCATTTTTCCCGATTAAAAAGTTTGTTATGCAACTAATTTAAAACGAAGAAGCAACAACTACTATATAACTGATGCATATCTCTCGGTAGCATTTTCTTAAGCAAGAAAAAAATCTAATCGAGTCTGTGTATTTGAAACTACACTTCATGCGTTCGTTTTATTTTTTCTTAGTTTAATTTTACATTTATCCCGGACCAAAGTTCAAAGGTAGACGTTCAATAATACGTAAACATTCATCTTGAAGATTATATAGTTTGATTTTCCGTTGAATTTCCGTATTTTTATGAAACGGTAATTGGAGTAATGCAGCAAATTCGAGCCATATCATGAATTCATGTCTTTGTTGTAACCATGTTGAATAATCATAAATGTAGCAAGATGTAACCATTTGGTTGTATTTAGTTCGTTTGAATCTGGATATCAATGAATTTCGTACTTGAACTGGATTTGAGCCGATGAGTGGTAAAATAATCAGAATAACAACAGACGAAACGAATAAAAAGCAACAATTTATGTGTAACATTGTTATGTTTTTCGTCACTATATGCTTGTTTTTAAGATCAGCTTAAACAATTAGATGATCTAGATTGAAAAAAAATGATAACAAAAAGCAAAATTGGAAAATTGAATGTCAAAAAATGTTAATACCATAGAAAAAAACGACTTGTAAGGCACATATGTGATATTGTTCGTAGTTCATAAATGAATTTTCTTTGAACGTGAAGAAAATAATAATGATTGCCTTTTGAGAGTCTTCATAATATTCAAGTTGACAGAATCTTTTATTTATTAATTTACTGAGATCATAGTTATTAACAAAATTGTCTACGCCACCCACAGAAAATAATTTCAGTAAAGCACAACTTAAACCACCTAGAAATGTATGCTCCATAGAATAATGTTTGAAGGATACAAACAAACAAACAACAAACGTCAAAAGAAGCCGCTAAGATAAACAGACATATTCTGTGAGCTCCTTTTTGACATGCTTTTGTGCCGCTTAAAAATAATTGTAAAGTTGAAAATTATAATAAAACTATTTTGTTTTTAAATCAATCCTTATTGATGAGGCGCACGGCATAATCGCTACTTTGTGTAACTCTTTGAGTATGATGATCCACTTAAATCCCTAGTTTAATAATAAAAAAAAAGTAAGGCAATGTGGTGGTAAAAATTACAGCTGGTTGGAGGCTTCTAATATGATAAATCGAACAGTTTTGTCTGAACTATTGAATTGAAAGTTAATGGATTCATGAATGAATTTTAATCTGATCTGGCATAGATGACATGCACACTCGGAAGATTATGCTATTTTCAGCACAATTAGGAACTGTATTTTTCTTCTGTCAGCGTTCTATTGATCATATAGTTTAAAATTCTTGGCTGCGCTTCATTGTAGGCAACCACTTCTTTTCTTTCTTTTTTGTATAAGAGCGCATATGAAGATGCTACATTTAGGCAAGTCCTTCTCTCTCTTTTTACTACAGAATAGTTTACTTCTATAATTAAAGTGTCGTTCTTGTATACGCTGTTGAGAGACTGAACTTCACTTCTAAAAAAATCAAGTTTAAAAAAAAGAGCATTTATAAGCTCTACATTCTTCCAAAGGAATATAAGAATATTATGTGAAAATAATTATATATTTCGTTTGATATTGTAGAAAAGATACGTATTCATGCGACTTGATAAGCAAAATTTACAGATGATTTTCCTTAACGGTGACGATTGAAACTTTTTTAAATTAAAATAAAATTATTTTATCAGTAATATAGTTTTGCTATAGATCCTTCATGATGTAAATGATCAATAATCCCCTTGGTTTATTTATCAGAATGCTTTTCACCGTTCGATGCGAATGTTGGTATCGATATCTTTTCTAAGAAGTTAATCTAGTCAATCATTTCTACGTGAGATTTTTTTTTGAAACAAAAGTTATTTAAAATTCCATAACAAATTATTACAATATCACGAACATTAACAGATTGACGAAAACGAATTGGATTAAATGTTCATTGACTTTTCTTCTTTGAGATTGAAATTTGCTCTTGGTTCCCAATGAAATGACAACATTTCCTAAATCAATTCATCACTCGATCATCTGAAATTTCTGCAAACTATGGATTCCGCTTATTTTTCGATATATATCATGGATGCTGTTGAACATAGTTTCTCATCATAATCAAACATCAGTTTACGGTATGAATCGTTTTACCGACACAAGCATATCTAACAGATGCCAATTCATTATGATTTCTGTAATAGTAATATCACAACTTCAGAGTCAAATATAATTATCACATATATCAATGCATTTTAATTACAGAAGACCTCTTTTAACAAGTAAAGACGAAAGAGAGAAAAAAATGAATAATTCGTTCATTCCTGTTTATCAAAGCGTAATAATCCTTGGTTTTCACTGTAAAAAAAAGATAAGGAGATCGCATACAAAAAAAAATAGGACAAAATATCCAGTGCCAATGATAGAAATTTACAGAAAAGATATAATAAATAGACACATGTACATAAACAAGATATAAAGTGTATTTTAGTATATTAAACGACGCATTTCACATGTAAAACCATGTGAAATACGTAAATGACATGACTCAGAAGACGAAATAGACAATACAAACGTTAGATTATCTCATGTTCTAAGAATATTTATCAAGTGCTTTGAATAAAAGTGATGATCGTTGTAGATGTTTATCATTTTCCATTATTATTATTAAATCACGAATATTGGCTCTGCATGGATGTCTTTTTAATTTCTAAAAAATGAAACATTTTTTTTCTATAAATTTTATTTATTTATGCATAAATCAACATACGAATTTTTTATTGAGATTTAACGCAGAAGAATTTCGTCCTGTGACTTTCGAATCGCGCTTGGTATTTTCTTCAAATTTACGTTTGTGTACTAAACCATCAATGTGTATTGTTTCTGCTTGCTTTTGATTTATCTATTTAAAGAAAATAATAAATATGATATTAAAAAATCACATATTATTTACATCTTCAGAATCATTGTTCGCTTGTTGACTCTAATAAACAAAAAAGAGCAGTTCAATTAAGTGGTTCATTTTTTGTTGATAATTTTTCTTACCTGAGTTGAAATGGTGCCTCGTAGTTGTGAAGTAGACTTTATTTGCTCGATTATATATTTAAGTCTTTCTTCAGTCGCATGAGAAATAAGTGCAAGAACAGAATCATCATGAATTGTTACATGGCCACCTTCCGATCGTTTATCTTTTTTAACTAAAGAAAATTTATGTAAAACAAAAAGCTACAGATCCAAACTCGGGTTTGAATTGTTACTTAGATGATCAAAATGTCGACGTAGAATAGATGCAGGCAATAATCGAGAATCATGAGCAATATGACGCGTATGACGATCATCAGCAGGAGCAGCTGCTGCTGTTAATAAGCCATTATTGCCATGGATGTCATCAGTTGATTCGTCATCATGTCTATAAAATAATCAGATATCCAGTAAATTCTTACGCATATTTCATGTTTATAAATTGATGGCTTACTTGATTGTAATTTTTGGTTGGATCTGAATTTGTGTTTGTGGCTGTTGAAAAGACGTAGTATTGATTAATGATGTTGATTGGCTTGTAACAATTTCTGTTCTAATTGATTGATGATTAACAGTTATAATTTGTGGTTGAGGGTGTGTTGCTGACGGGGATAAAAAAGTTCTCTGTAAAATTGAATCCGATGGTTGAATGATTGTTTGTGAAACGGGTTGAATTTGTTGTTGTCCGGAAAGAAGATTCGTATTCGATGATGGAGAAACAGATGCAACAATTGGACGTATTCCAGTTATATTCTAAAATTTTCATTTATAAAACATATTAACAAAGCAATCAAATTTACAATCTGTGCTCGAGCTTGTTGTTGAAGTTGTTGCTGTTGTCCGAGTAATGATGCTGTCGAACTGAATAATCCCGATTGAGAAGTTTGTTGTAAAAGATTAATTTTTTGTTGTGGCTGTACAGTAGTATATAATAATGGTTGTTGAATACCTGATGTCGATTGTTGAGTTAATAGAGATGGATTTACAACGACACGAGATGTTGTTGTGGGCGTTATCGCTGCTGTTGCAGTAGGAATACTTTTGCTTGATGGTAAATTTAATTTCTCCAACAGTTCAATTGTTATCGGTCGACCAAATGTATTTTTAACCATTTGACGCATATGTGGTAGTGCTAACTAAAAGAAAAAAATAAATTAAATATCTAAGTATGTGAGCATACAAGAATACTATCAACGATAATATTTGGGAAACTGGATATCTCGATAAATATTCATTCCAGATTTTTAACATCACGTTTTACTACTGCTATTTTTACACTTCGATATTTTGTGATTTAACTTTGAAGGCATCCGTAAGTTTCATAGAAACTAAAAATATTGCTATCGATACAGAAAATTAGATCGTGACTTGTTAAGTAACAGATTAAATTTTAACAAGATAGGGAGAGAATCTCAAAAGGCGATTACCTTCTAAAAACTCGAACTGTTTTTCATAATTTTAAAGTAGAATTTGATTTGTCTACTGTCTTTAAAATAGTTGCAGTTATCAGATATATTGCTTCGAAGATTCTATTAAATTAATCCGCTTTTAAACTTAGGCAACAAAAACATAAAGATCAGCCAGTCGCTGGTTTCCTAATAGGCAAACAAGGAGAGGGTTCTAGCTTGAGAAAAGTCACTACACGTATGGATTTAAAGTACTGGCAACATATTAGAAACTATTTCGAAGTTGTTCTCCGTCAAAACGTTCTACTAGTGAACGAGTTAGCTGTACTGCATTAAATAATATGAATACTAGCTAAGGACATTTCTTGGAAGCGACAGCGTTGAACAATAAGATAAATCGTTAGAATTATCTATTCATTTACTTTAAAGAATGGTACGAGTGATGTATGTGGTTGTGATTTATAAAGTGTATGTAGTCGTTGCGTAAATGATTCTGGATCAATAGTTCCATCTAAAAGATCTTGTATGCATGATCGAACCATTGGTAATTTTTCAGGTGCTTGTTTCTCAGCAAGCTTAAGTAGTGTTGTTAAAAATGTTCGACATTTTGCAACAAAATCATTTATTTGCGCATCGGTAAATTTCGGTGCTTGTTGTGCTGTTACTGTTTGACGAACAACTGGTTGTGTAACTAGTTTAGCTGGTAAAATAGATGATTGTTGTTGAATAACTGGAGAAGATATTTCTGGAAAATAAAAGAATTTGTTTCGCTTTATATTTTAAATGAACGCACCTTTTTGAATAGGCATTGAATATTGAATTTTCTGTGATGGCTGCGATGGATTATTTGTCCAAATAGTTTGAGATCCAAATTGATTTTGCGCTAATGATGTTTGATTTAGACGAACAATATTTGTAGGTGTTGTTATTGTTCCACTAGACATTGATTGTTGCTGCTGCTGCTGTTGTTGTTGTTGTTGATGATGAATATAGGTTCCATTTTGAGTGTTTGTCTGTCGAATATTTTGTGCTACATTTCCAATATTATTTATAGTTATATTATTATTAACTGGTTGAGTAAATAATAATGTTGTCTAATGAATGAGAAATTGTAGTTGGTAAGTAAATTTTCTATCTTAATTGACTTACTGGTGTTGGTAACACTTGAAATTTACTGGTATTAGAAAATGGAGATGGAGACGATGTCATTGCTAAGAACTAAATGAAAAAATCAATTGAAAATTTTCTAATAATCCATAGCGTAAAATGAATGAATGACGTCGTACACCGTGCTGATTATTTGAGGACAACTCTATTGATGTACATATGACGACAATGGGTAAATTTCCAAAACCAATCAATAAGTGTCTTTTGACAGAGGTCGCCACTGAACAGTTGGAAAGGCTAAGATTTTTCACAAAAAAATGGATTTTGAAATCTTAGGGTGAGACGTAACTTAAATATGGCACACTATATTACCACGTAAAAATATCTAGTTAATGACTAGAATAAGTATGCTTGTACTATTCGATTCATGCTAGGCATCAGGGTTGCCACCTCTTCCACTTTTTTCCGCTTTTTCATATAAAATACTTTCGTTGTTTAATTGAAAACTTAACCATGCAAGAAACTAGGTAACGTGATGTAATACGAAAATTTTTGGAAAATAATTTTCTAACGTATAATTCTATACAATTATTGAAAAATTTTCGCTTCACATGATAGATTTTTCAATAAATTTTACTAGTGAAACACATTTCGTGTTCATTTTGGCCTCCACGATGAAATACATTCATCTGGATTTGAAATGCCAGTGAAGAAAAGAAAATTTCTTTCAAGTTCTTATTCATTTGTTAATAATAGATGAAAGCATAGCCACATCCGACAATTGAATGTAAAGAACAATATTATGCTCTTAGACTTGTAAAAAGCGAGCTTTATTTTTTGGATTGTACGTTTTTCGGGCCAATGTTTTAATTTGTGCCAAAAAGGAATCGCATTCGGCGGCTATATGTGGAAAGGAATATATATTTTTTGTTCTATTACTCTGAAAAATGAGTTTCAGTTTTTTCGATTGCATCTTTTCGCATAAACTTTTAAAGTGCTGTGCCAAAAAAGAGCCGCCTTCGGTGGTATATTCTGTGCGAAAAATAGTGAACTAACAGTCGTAATACGGCCATTTCACTATCACAAAAGGAAAATTTTTTGGGACGATACAAACATTTTTCCTGTATGGCACTTTTAGAAAAGATGAGTAGAAAAAGAATTGACAGAAAAAAGATATTTATTTTTGGACCGGAAATCGTTTATCTTTTCTTCTTGGAGTTTCAGGCCAGGTACGCCCTGATATTTTTTATGAGTTGTCTATTATGTTGTGGAACTGCGAACAAAGTAGTACTATGAGCAATAAAACAAGGTTACTTTAACTCTTGGAAATGTGAAAGGTCAGCAAAAAGCAGCTTTCCGTTTTTTCTATTTTTGTTTCCGTTATTTTCCGCTTTTTCCCGCTCTTTTTGATCAAAATTTTCGCTTTTCTGACCTGATGAGGTGGCAACCCTGCTAGGTATTTACACAATACAGAGATGTAAATACTAAACAGTAAGCCATTGACACCAGGGGCGACGGAGCGTCATTAAACTAGGTTAGACTCAATATTTTTTTTGTAATGTGGAATTTTATGAAAGCATCAAGCCGAAAGTAAGCCTTCTTTTTATTGAACGTCAGTACAAATAAAAATGGCCAGTATAAAAAAAGAAGACGGGAAAATACCAAATATACTTTTCTTTGCTCCTACTTTGATGCAAGAATAAAAGTAGCAATAATCAGTACAAGAGCAAGTGAAGTTGAGCCTCATCTTGCGAAATCTGGGTGAGGTCCAAGCCTTATGGGTCTCAGTGACTCCGCCGTCGCTGATTGACAAAAAAACTTCAGTGATAATTTGACGTCCAAATTAGCTGTAACATTGAGACATAAACTACTTACACTAAAACAATATCATATCTTCATGAGAAAAAAGAAATACCATATATATGACTGCTGCAACTATTTTCGTTCCAATACTTAAACTCTTGAATATATTCTCGTGTATGGAATCGATACTAACGCAAATGAATTATAATATGAAAAGAATAGGATCTATGTTTTCTTCTCGAATAGCCTCGGTGTAATGTTAAAGAGTAAATCATGGTAAGTTGACATTTTTCTTATCAGTCCATTATACGTTATAAGTAAGCTTGTCAAAGATGATTGAAAAGACGATTGCATGCTCTAATTATCTATTCATTTTTTCTCACATGCATTTATATAAATTTTATGAAATATTTCAAATACGTATTTATTTTAAGATACAATATCATAACTGTTTGAGACTATGAGTATATGATTCTGGACGCAGTTAGAAGGTTTTAAAAGATACACTAGACTTCAAAATAAAAGACTTCTTGAACGAAAAAGAAAATTGTAAGTCAGTATAAAATCTTCTAAGCATCCGATACGACATTTAATTGCACTAATAGATGATAATGAATAAGGTGAGAAAGAAGTTTCACTCACGCAAGTTTCTTAACTTCTTAAGGTCATTCTATATATTACTCTCATACAAACATTATATCTCTCAGATTATGAACAATGAGTAGTACCACAAATTTAAACTATATATCTCAACAACTAAATATTTATTTGGGTATAAGTATGTTCATTTTCGGTCTAATTGGATGTCTATGGAATATGCTCACATTTCGTCACTATTCTCTTCGTTTAAGTTCATGTTGTGTATATATGTTAATCAGTGCTTTAGCAAGTTTGATTCAAATAATATTTGGTTTATTAATTCGAATCTTATCGGAAGGTTTTCAACTTGATTGGACATGGAGCAATATAGCATGGTGTAAAATTCGAAATTATATAACATTTTGTGCATCTTCAATATCTCTTTCGTGCATCGTATGGGCAACAATTGATCGATTTCTTTCTACATGTCGTCAAATAAAATGGCGTTCTTTTAATTCAGTGTATATAGCTCAAGGAGTCTGTTTATTAACAACAATTATATGGATGTTAGCAGGAATTCCAAGTATTATTTATATGCAACCGATACAAACACGACGAACATGTGCCAGTTCATCGTTTGTCTGGTCGACAGTATCAACATATGTTTTTCATTTATTAGGCTACGGAATATGTCCATGGTTATTCATGAGCATATTTGGACTATTGACTTTGAAAAATGCGCGTCGAAATCGTGCTCAACGTATTAATCCAATACCTGCAACATTTCTAACACGTACGGCACGTGTTGATAATCAATTAACATTAGTATTATTATTTCAAATAATTGTAACAATAATATCATCAATACCTTATTGTGTTCAAAATATTTATGATAGTTTAACACAAACAGTAATTAAAACTGAATATCGTCGAGCACAAGAATATCTTCTTCTTCAAATAGTTCGTCTTCTTTTTTATTTTAATTATATATCAATGTTCTATCTCAATTATTTATCATCGTCAATACTTAGAAATCTATCAAAAAAAGTTTTAATTAATTTATTCAAGAATAAACATGATATATCAAGAGAAATAACAATAATCAATCATCAAAATAATGAAAAACAAATACGACAAAGACAACAATTGAATATTGCAACAATTCAGACACTTCGTACTAATACACTTGTTTAAGCTATTTTGTTTTTAAAATACAGTAATTCCAGAAATTATCTATAATCGAGCCAATATTTGAAAAGTGTATTGCAAAAATACGATCGCTCATTATGAGTATGCATCAAACATAGATTTGAATCTAAATACAAGAGCAACCATAGTCAAATATTATTACAGGAAAAACACCTGTTTAAATTCAAATCTAGAATGTCTATCATTTACCATAAATCGCCATCCCTAGATACATCCATAAATAAAATCCCTATTTGTGGATGATAAAACGAATATTATCCCCACTAGTGACTAAATAGGGATTTTGATTTAGGAATTTTTCAATTTAGGGATCTTTTTTTGAATGTAAGGTTTGTTGTATCCATCATGATTGAACATCATGTTCTACCTCGGTGAAATTTTTTTTGCCATCAAAGCCAGGTGGTGCCACGAAAACAACACTGCCAGCAAACACATTCTGGTCTCCAGAATCTTAAAAAACGACTCAATCTTATCTGTCTACTGGTTTTTCTCTATCTAATATCACTCTGCCTGGTAACCAGAATGTGTTTTCCGGTACTTTGGTTTTCGTGGCACCACATGACTTTGATGACAGAAAAATTTTCAGCACGGTTCAATATGGTCTTGAATCATGATGTATACGGCATTAGGGGTGGCACTTTCACTTTCCATTCCGAAAGGAAAGTTAAAATTTTTCATTTTGATAGCTGTTAACAGTATACACTGATAAAAAAATTCGGGCAATGACCTACCCCTGCATTTAAAAAAGTTGCCATTAAACCCTTGAAGGATTTATTCCGATGTGATGAACCCTTTTAGGGTTTATTAGTTGAAGGGTTTATGACGTTATGGGTTTATGAAAACTTAAGGGGTACATGATGGGTGCATAAAAATTCATTATTCTACGATTTTAAGATAAGATTATATCCTTCAACGGATGATAGTAGATTGTTGTTCGCTTTCAAGGTAGGGGTATTTTTTTCTTCGTTATCGGGTTTACTATATTACTTTTTCGTTAAAAGGGTACATCACTTTGCCTTTCTGGGTAGAATAAGCTATCCTTCTCAGAAACAGTTCATTATTCTACGCCTAAGCGTAGATTCTACTACCATTTCCTGCTGGGGATTTAGTATTCCACATTCAACAGTTGATTCGTCTACAGCTCAATAAAAAGGGTTTAGTACTGTACATGAATGCTCGATTCTGTGCCTCTCCATTGACAGGTGCTTTTATTCTACTGACAAATATCGGCTTATCTACCTTAGCATCTCAAGATAGTTTTATCGTCGGTTGATTCTACTTCTCGTTTGTTGAAAGAAGTTCATTGTTCATCTTACAGGGGTTGATCTTTTCGTGTTTTCGTTGAAAGGGTTTATCATTCTACTGTTTGATCGGAAAGGTTTATTACTTTACGGACATGTGCTGATTATTTTACCTTTGAGTCAAAAATGGTTTCTTAGGATGTCGGTGTGAAGATCTGAGTTTGGTTAATGCTATTTTATACAGCCACCCACGCGCTAACTTGATGAAAAGAAATAGTAAGATGCCCATCATTAGTTCTGCACTGGTCACAACCGAAAGGAAAATATGGGTCACTTATTTGGTGAACTAGCGGTGTACATAAAATAATGTTTTGATATGCGAGAATAAGAAGTAGCGAAATTAGAGTCACACTTCATTGACTCAGGTAAACACTTTATGTTAGAAAAACAGAAAAAATATGTAACATCTATATATATACAAAGTAATACCTCTTGTAAACTCACATTAAAAAAAAGCATTTTGATATCGGCTGGTAAGTAGTCTTATTCGATCATCGGCTTTTTTACATTAGCGATGTGTTTGATTTTGTAGAATATAGCAGTGTAGATAATAATGACAGGAAAACTTCGGAAATATAAACATGCATTTTTGTGTTTAATATGAAGATATTGAAAAACTGAGATAGAAAGTGTTACAGAGGCCCCACTGTAACTTAAATTAATTCACAAAATAGAAATTTATGTTTCTATTTAACCAACCAACAACAAATTTCCTATTTTCGATTCCTAATCTGAATCTTTTCTTTATTCTTGTTTCATCTTTATACGTTATGTATTTCTTATATGTGCAATCCAACTNCCCCCACACACACACAAGAGAGAGAGAAAAGAAACAAAGGAAGAAAACGCATTTGTTTCTTCGACTAAACTGTTTTGTATATAAAGATGATGGTGCATCATTCTATAAATACACTTAAATTCCAGTGGAAGAAACGATGCCATTATTTAGGTCTTCACGCACGGGAGGATAGAAGGCACAATAGAGAGATATGCAAAGGGAGGAAAGAAAGAATGAAAAAGAGCGGTTGACGTATGTGAATATCGAGTTGGATTGCACATATAAGAAATACATAACGTATAAAGATGAAACAAGAATAAATAAATAAATAGCTTGTTACAGTACTCTCTAACACCTACGATAGGGTTTATGAAAATGCAACGTATGATACACCCTTTTAAAGTTGTTGAATCGTATAAACGCTATGATAAACCTTTCGGCACGCGGCATATTCACTTGATAAACCTTTTTATTTCGTCTTTTGATGGGTAGATAAAAGAGTTTATTACATGCTGCTAAACAGTAGAAAAGGGTATATCATACGTTGGATTTTCATAAACGCTTTAAAGGTTTATCATTCGGCGCTTTTTTTTAATCAATGTAGAGGTTACTCTATTATCGTTAATTATCTAGTTGTGCTCTATTGAATTTTCCTCCAACTTATAAATTGTTAATAGTAGCTTATTGGGCCTGTTTTCAGTATTGTGCATATGGTAGATGAAGAAAGAAAGAAAGAGAGTCTAAACCCACACCGTCGAGATTTTTCAAAATAACCGATTAATTTATTAGTTTTATAAGTAGAAATTTCATTTTTTCTTGATTGGAAACTAATAATTTGGTTTTCATTATTTTTTTGGCCTTCCTCAGTGGGTATTGTTTGATGGTGTCAATCAAGTGTTCAATTTAAATGACGTCTGCGAGGTACGTACAATCGAATTTCAAAACAAAGTAAGAGAATATTGTAATCACAAACTAGAGTTGTACTTGCAACATGTGAGGATTCATTATCATTTAATTTTGAACAAAAAATCAGTGCAAACTATACTATACAGTTATTTGATGAATGCTTTGATTTTATTACCGGCATCATCTAAAATCTCTGACCTTCACTTTCAATGAAATTTGTAGTAAATCGCATGAGGGATTTTGTCCTTATGAAGCAAAATATACGTTTTTTATCTCAAGAAGTCGGCCAGAGTACATTTTTGGTGTGTATATTTTATTTGAATTGAGAATTGTGACAAATACAGAAAAAACAAAAAAGAAAATAGTTGAGAATGTGGGAAAAGAAACGAATTAGTAGACAATGTTCGATGATAGTGATAATATTTAATGGGAATGTCGGTTTTTCCGTGTTCATGTATATTTCTGTCATATTTTTTAGAAAGAAAAAATTATGAATTATTTCAGTTCTACAAACTACTTGAGATGATAATCTCAATGAATGTACGAAAGATGAAGTAAAACATCAGCGATATTCTTATGATGAGTTATCATCGAAACAAGATACTATAATGACACAACATACCGGCTTTATTTGCCGCTGCCAGTACAAATAGGACAACAACCACAGCAACCCTTAGGACCATCAGGACCATGGGGGTTTCACGAATTGCCACAATACGGACAACTATAACCTATATAAAAATAATCAGGAGGACAATAACCATTACCATCAGTACAAGGAGAACAACGTTGATTTTTCTTAATTATATGATTGAGAAAGTCATTAGTTTCAGTTTTCGGTCACTACGCTCTGTATCATACAGTTTGTAGCCGTCAACACCAAGAAGGCGGTCAAAAACATCAATTGGCTATTATTTTTCATGGTCCCTTTGTTGCTTTTCTATGCTTGAAGAGAGAATAATAGAAGAAGACAAT
This sequence comes from Rotaria socialis, assembly GCA_905331475.1. NCBI lineage: Eukaryota > Metazoa > Rotifera > Eurotatoria > Philodinida > Philodinidae > Rotaria > Rotaria socialis. The sequence continues at coordinate 11,604 of CAJNYU010001389.1, read as the reverse complement.
TAAAAGTGTAAATGATATGGTCCTATAATCGCGCTTCGATTTTATATATACGTCGATCATCGAGTAAGGAGAAATCTACGAGAGAAGAAAGCTTTTTTCCATGGATGGATAGAGGCCGATGTTTTTTTTCTCGCAGAGACAGCTCATGTTTCAAGAAAAATAGTTTTATTACGAAACCCTTTAAAGATTTCTGAATGCACCTTTATTATTTATTCACTTCGACGAAACTACAGATAGCAAGTAAATTTCGGCGAATTTTGATGTAGTTTCATTGAAGCCGTCGTTACCCACTATAAAAGATAGAGATGTATTCCGAAACCTTTTAAGGATTTTGAAAATGTATTCACGATCAGCTTTTACCGTGAGAGATTTTTATTTACATAAGATACATATTGTACAACTCTAGATCACAAATGTTAAAGTAGTTATTGAGGGCGTTGGTATGGTTGTTCATCCAATCAACAACCAACACCCGCATGATGGTAATGCTCAGAATTGAAGCTCGTTGCTAGTGTAGTCTTATGTGATAAAAGAAAAACAAGTAAGGAGAAAATGAATATTTTCAATAAGATTGATATTGATCACGTATGCAAAATAATAAAAGGAAAAAAATGTGAAAAATACTAATAACAAGCGGGTTCTCAGTACAGATAATATCTCAGTCTTAATCGCTGACGACCACGGTAGCTGAATTTGCAGGTCCACCCTTATTCCACAGCCAGAAGCTAATTGTATAATAGTTGTTTGGAATCGCAGCCATTGTTTGTGAAAGGTAATCTGGGTTTCCAATACTCCCGTCATAATAACAGTCGGTACCCGAGTGAGGATATGCCGAGGAAACGGTTCCAGATGAAGAAGATGAGCTTGGATTGCAGAGTGTATAATAGCCAGTCAACGAGCCTGTTTCAAAACCAGGATTCTGCACAAGATTGGGGCCACCTGTTGATAGGGCGACCGAGATGTCATCTAAAGCCCAATATGCTGGGTCCTGACGAAAGGCCATAGTTAGGGTGAGAGAACTTGCCGTTGATTGATAAGAATATGAGTAATAGACATAGCCACTAGTAGAGGATATATTTGAAAGGTATAATACAACCACAGGATTGGTGAGATTCGCAGTGCACGAATTTTGAAGAATAGCTGTAGACGCAGAAGTACAAAATTAAAGAAGAAAGACGAACAGATAAGAACAACTCACAGGAAGGCACAGCAATGGTAGTTGTCACAGAAGCTAAAAGACAAAAAACAATAAATCATGGGCTTCCAGACGAAAAAAGGTTTTCTAATCATTGCTTTATGAGAATCATAATCAAATATTTTCAATCTACTAATTAACCTCTAAGTGCCATACTCGAGATGCTACTTATATCATAGCTATTTGTTTCAATTTTTCGTAGGAGGAAGGTTCAAAAATGAATCGACACTACTTCTGATGGATGGAGTTCAAGATACCTGTTTTGAAAAAGATCGCCCCCCTCCACCTATCAAAGCGCTACTCGTCACAAAAGTCCTATGTCCATCACTTCAGATAGTCTTAAATAAACTATATTTCTATTTTCAATCATATGAATACCCCATTCAAAACCATACTGAAAAAAATAAAGATGCTCTACGGAGCCTTTAAGGTTTGGTGGCACCTTATTAAACCCTTAGAGTTATGGTATGAATCTGCGAAACCTTTTGTAGGTTTAGTACTAGAAAAAGTTCGGTGCGATCGTTTTATAAGGTTCTGACGTGACAGAGGTTTTATACCATACTTTTGTGAAAGTCAAAGTTGAGTCAAGGTTCGTATGAAACCCTTGCACGTTTCGTAATATACTTCTAATAGGTTCATCCAACTGAAAAATTGAAGTACTTTTCTTTTAAGTTCGCCATCACAATCCTCCCTGATGTACGCCTATCCTTAAAACTATTAATCTCAGCTATCCATTATAGACTTTTCAAATTCAATGTTTATATGAATGTATATTTAGAGACAATGCCATTGGTGTTCTTGCACGTTATCCAACGGAACTATTTGCCGAGAAATTCCATCTTTTGAATGGCAATTTTTATTTTTTTGTTTTAGATTACACAATTCAAACATTTATCTCAAGTTACATTCAATAGTCACATTGCTCTTTAAATCTTTGAGAAAAACAAATAAGACAATTTTACTTGCAACAATTATATTCGTTTCTTCTTTTACCATGGATTACTAGAATTTATATTTGAAGTTATATTTTATATTGAAAGGCTTACATTTCTTTCAAGTCATTCCATTCAACATTATTTCAGGTAATTCTACATTTAACACTATAACTATATCTTTGTTTTATATTATTAGGTCAAAATACTCGCTTCAGGTTTCATTCAACTTTCAAAAAGCTCTTAGTTTTTCTGTGCAACTGTTTATTATCGTATAGATGGGAATGACTCTTCTTTTTCTTTCTCGCCTAGTTATATATGATGAACGGAGAAAAGAAAATAACGGCAGGAAAGAAAATAACGGCTGCTTATTTCGACCGATAACAACACGACAAATTTATACACTCCTCGTGTTCAAGAGATAAAAATATGTTTATTTTTCTCAGTATAAACACCTGTAGTTCAATGGCAAATTTCATGCTGATCTCGAATACACACCGATCAATAACATTAAAATTAATCATAGAAAAAACGTCGTAAAACCAACAAAAACTAGAAATTTTCGAGATACTCACCGCTAGACAAATACAGAAAGGTAAAGAACAACTTTAAATTCATGAATTCATTATTTGTCGATCATAATATTAAAATTAGTTCTCAATTATTTAAAGTAAAAATAGCACAAAATATGAAGTTTGTGTCACAACGTTACGTTTATCTACCCCAAAAGAAAATATTTTTTAAATAAAAAGGAGTGTGCCAGAATCACCATAAAAAGTTAGCAATGGTCCACTAGTTAGTTTTATTATATTCTGTAAGATACTAGTTCAAATTTGAAAATAAGATCCATTTCATAACGCTGTGACGGTAAAATTGATGAAGTTTTATTTTGAGAATTTTTCCATGCAGAAGAAAATATTTTAATTTATTCTTTAATCAAAAGAAAGGTTGCTCTATATAGCTCACAAAACTTTTGATATTGAACTCTGGAAGTAAAACATCAACGTGCACCGTTGATCGCAGAGCAACAGTAAAAAAACTGCAATTGACCATGCAGTTATGAACACATCATGCATTCATTTTTAAAAACTAACAACGATAATTTTTTGATTAATAAAATACACTTTCTTACACTTTCGTGTATGCTCTACAACGTGGCATAAAGGTTCATTTCGAATATTGAAATCAAAACCTCATCACTGAAGTAGCGCGTTACGTGGACAAGCCGTTTAGCTGAGCTACCTGGCCTTTACTATGTGTCTCGACATGTACCGAGAAATTGACCTGGAAGTAGGGGTGGTACATCTACGTTTATTTTAAATTAACTTTAACTAAAACCGTTAATATTAATGATTAACGCTTTTAGTTAATTAACGCCGTTAAGTAACTCACGTTAAATAAAATGCTCCAGCCCTACTTTTGTGCACTAGCACATATATACAGTATCTCAAAAATTATTCAGACATCTTTCTTCATTGAAGTTGGTGAATGTGTATCTCAGAAATAAAAATGTGTTCTTGTGTTTAGACTTTTTAGACATATGTCTTTCGATAGCTCAGCGTCTTTGGTTTTCTTCGCTTAGAAAATTCTGTTTCTTAAAAGCATACCGTCGCGTTTTGCAAAGACTTCTCTATATATTTCAAGCGACTTTTATTGGGGAAGGGATTAAAAATGAAAGGAAATTTTCATGTTGAATGTTGTCAAACATTATAAAAAGGAATCATTTTTAATACCGGATAGATCTAAAAAGTAACGCAACTGTAGGTCCAACGAATCGATTTCTTGTGAACAATAGGTGTCGAAAAACGCTGTTTTATATGTATAAATATTTCTTCAATATTCATATCATAATTAGTTTTATTTTTATTTTACCAGAACTATTTAGATTCGAAGACATTTTCAGTTTTACATTGTACTCACTGATTATTTAATAAACGGTTTCTGTTAGGAAGCGGAACATCATTGCCAATCCTTGATGACTTTATACGGTCAACCTCTCGTTCGATGATTTCATACTGTTGCTTGTTTAATTCTCCTTGTGCCTCCCAAAAAACTTTTTTAAGTTCGGTAACTTTTGTCTGCACCTTTTCTAATCGTTGATTAATCTCTACGGTTTGTTTGTTATTGTTGGTTGATTTCTCTGTAGCATTGTGTATTTTCTCAACCAAGCTTTGAAAATTTTCCTCATGTGTAGCAATTGTTCTTTGATTTGTCTTTATACTGTCGTCAACTGCATCTCTTTCGGTAATTGCGTCGTTAACCTCCTCGTGAAGCTTCTTCATTTTCCTTTTATTTTCTTTCAAGGAATCATTCGCTTGATTCATTTCTGTTTGATTTTTTTCACGTTCCAACGTTTTATTTTTTAATCGCTGGTCAAAAATCTCAATTTCTTTATGTACTCGAGTTTTTTGATCCTCCAATGTTTTCACTGTTGCACGGAGCTGTTCCATATGAGCCGCTTCCTTTTGCATCTTTGCATTCAGTTCTTTGTGAGATTGCTCATATCCTTCAATCTTTTTGTGCATCTCACTTTTATCATTCCCCAAAGATGTTTTCTTTCTCTGTAAGTTCTTCATAGATTCATTTAATGCCTCTACTTCTTCTTTTACTTTACCTAGTTCTGTTTTGAGTGGTTCCAATTGACTTTCTTTAACCTTGATTTCTTCACGTAACTCTTCTACTTTTTTCGCATTAGATTCTTTTAACTTTTGTTGGTTATCAATTTCACGAACTTTTGCTTTTTCAAGATTGAGCATCTCGCTTAAAGCTTTCTTGGAATCTTCTATCTTATTTTTCTGCTGTTCTGAAGCAGATGTCTGTTGTTTATATTGTTCCGTTACTTTGATCAGAAGCGTACGATTTACTTCAATGTCTTCTTTGTGTTTTGCGATCGTACTCTGTTGTTGTTTTATCTGTTGTTGTAAAGTCTTGTTATCTGTTTGGATCGAAACTATTTGAACACGGTAGTTTTCTGCGTCTTGGCTATATCGTTGTACATCATTGGTAACTGAAGACAACTGCAATTTATCCCGTTCTAACTTAGTATTAGCTTTCTTCTGTTGTGCCTCGGTTTGTGAACGACGGCGAGTAATATCACGAAGTTGAATTTTCAACTCCTTCAGTTTTCTCGCTGAGTTATCAAAATTTTGCTTTTTGTTCGTCGCATTAGTTTCTTGTTTTGAACATTCCTCTGTAGTTGTTTTCAGTTTCGATTGAAATCCACTTGTTTTAATTTTGGCTTCGCCCAATTTATTTTTTAGATCATTATGCGCAGTGCGCTTCTGTTCAAGTTTTGCTTTAATATCACTCAACTCCGCTTCTGCGTTATTCGACTTGCCCATCAGGCTTCCACCGAGTGCCATTTCAGGTGATATGAACTGTAGTACAAGTACAATCGTCTTCCATATGGCCTCTGCTGTAGCTTTAGCTTTAACCGCGTTTAATTCTGCTTCGGCCATTTGCAGATCATGCAACGCTGCAGCTACTTGCGATTCAATAACTTTCTCTTCTTGCAGTGCTTTTTCATACTGTTGAGTATCGTCGCGCTCCTGTTGTTTCGAAGCATTTAGCAATTGTTGAGCGTCTTTATATTCATTATCAGCTGTTGCATTGTCAACTTTTACTTCTTCGATAAGATTATTTAAATCCGCACATTCATTATCTAGATCACTTATTTTTTCCAATAAATTGTCTGAAATTTTTTGAAGCTCTTCAATTTCCTTTGTTAACTGGTTTTCCTTTACTTCAAGTTCTCTTACTTTAACTTCTGCTTGAGAATGTAATTGTTCCGAATTTTTTAATTTTTCTATAGAAATTGTTAATCCATTATTAGTCTCGAGCAGCTGATTTTCCATTGTCTGAAGTGCTTTTTCAAGTTCACGTTGCCTATCTTCTAGTATTGTACGATCTAGAGCAAGTTTATCTATAGTTTTTTGTAGGTCAATCAAATCCTTTTGATAATCTTGTATCTTTTCAGTTAGTCTTTTGGCTTCTTCTTGCATCTTTTTTACTTCATCTTGCAGTTGACCAATAATATTTTCTTGATTTGCCATATGCGTTTCCAATTGGAAAATACCCTTTTCTTTTTCTTTCACCATTTCCATCAATTTTGCAATCATCAACCGAGTTTGTTCAATTTGTTTTTCCAAATCTTTTTGTTTTGTAGTTATTTCAAGGTATTTTTCCGTTAGTTTCTTAATTTCTTTCTCTATGGCTTCAATACCTTTTTCGAGAGTCTTAATACTCTTAATAATTTCGTCTTTTTGTTCTTCTAACTCCTTGCGCTTGCTTTCAAGTTCTGCTAGCTGTATTTCTTTTCTCTGTAGGTCTGCGCGCACTTGTTTTAAGTAATTTTCTAACTCCTTTGATGACATTTGTATATAATCCTGTTCATTAGTTGCCGCATTTTTTCGTTCTCTGAGATCGTACAATTGTTGCTTTAATAGTTCTTCCTCTGTTTCATATTGTATCATTTTTTCGTTGAGACTTTCCAGATCATTTTTATATGTCTCTTGCTCTTTTTGAAATTTGACTATAGCGACTTCGTCTTTGTGAATTTGTTTGCTCAGGTCGATCTTTTTCTCATATAATTTTATTGTAGCATCTTCAAGATCTTTGATACGATTTGCTTGTTCCCGGAGTTCTTCTAATTGTTTCGAACTTTCTTTCAGAATAGAATCATATTCTGTGACAACTTTGGATTTTTGTGCTTGCACTTGTTTCTTTAAGTCTTGTATGGGCTTGTTTTGTTGAGCATAATGTTCAGCCGCTCTTTGTCGCTGTGTATCTGCATGTCTGTATTCAGGAAGGTGAACAATAAAATATTCGTCGTCATTCAAAGTTACTGATGCAGCCATTCATTATGAAACTATGTAAGCAAAAGATAAAAACAAATAGCTGGAATCTATCAGACAAGTTGGATGGCTTTCTATATATGAAACGCATGCAATATAACATTATGTCTTTATACGATTTCGAAATATAAAAATTAGTGCTTACGTGTGAAACAATGCTTCAAGGAGCTGTGGGGTTAAAAAAATCTGAAAGAAAGAAAACAAAAAATAAAACAGGTGTCAAAAAAAGAGAAATATGAGCATTTCTAAACTTTTAGTTTCGATCTTTCGCATACATCAAAATATCAAGTTTTATTAAGAAAATTTCACTACCTGTTTTTCTTTAGTCAAGAAGTAATATTTGGAATTATATCAACATGAATAAACTTAGGAGCTATTTTAGTCGAGAATGCTTGTACTATTTCAAACGTGCTTTGACCACAGCTCTCACAATTGTAATTTGAAAGTAAATATGAGCATTCGTCTTGCTTTTACATGTCAAAAACACGGTTCTTAGGTCTCATTTCTCCTTCATTTTAAGACTGTCAAAACTAACGACTGCACTGAATGATTTCCTGTTGGGTATGACTTAAAAGACTACCCAACAAATGAAAAGAATGTCAGTCTTGTTATTTTTCTTTAATCTTATAAAATAAACAACATTTTCTAAGCTTGTAATATTACGATATTCTAAATATGTTCAGACTCATTTTTGAAATGTTCATTAAAAGTGATTAAAGTTCTACATACTTATCAATTTCGATGTACTATATCAAGCAGATTTTTTCATCTTTTTCTTTTAATATAATGTTACGAAAAAACTTGGTTCAATCTTACTTACAATCTCACAATTGTTACTATCTTTTAAAAGTACGACAGCATGTTTGGACAACTGAGGATAAACAAAAACAATTAATTTCAAGTTAATTGTAGCTTGCTTTCGGTACTAATGAAAGCACCAGCTGAGTATATCTATCTAAAATAATAAAACAAAGCGTGCAAGTTTGATTTGTTTAAATTAGAAGTCTTTTAAACTATTTTATAAATGTCAAATAAATTTAGGATATTTGTCAATACTTGAGTGTCATATCTTTGCACAGTCTATGAAGAATATGATGACGATTTATAACTAAATTGCGATGCCATAGAGCTTGCCGTTGATTTTCCTGATGAGTCTGCTGAACTTTTGCTTGTTGTTGTTTGTCTGTACCTTTGCAAAAATTCTTCGAATTTTTTCTTAGCTCTCGCATTTTCCTTGTTTTTTTCTTGTACTAAGGCAACATAGTTATCTTGACTCATGTCAATTTGACCTTCCAGTTCTTTTGGCAAACCGCATCTGCCTACTTCACATGGGTGTGATGAGTCGCTAAATATATGTAAACAACAAGCCCATATTAATTTGGGCATTTCTTCTTCCGATAATTTCTTTAATATAGCACATTGTAAAACTTCTTGAGCTTCCTCTCCAGTCATCGGTTTCTTGGGATTATTAATGTCGACAACGAAACCAGGATGATAATAACAGTTCCCATCACGTGCTTCCTTTGGTACGTAATTTCTTAAACACTTTGGACACTTTCTCGGTGTTTCTTCATCTTGACGAGTGGCTTTTTCTGTTTCTTCTGCAACAAGTTGAGCGGAAGATTTCTGGAATTCAATATCCTCAATCAATGTATCCCTCAACCATGGGTCTTTTACAACCATAACAATCCATTTTTCAATTTTCATTGTTTTACCCTAAGGAGAATATTTTAAATGTAAATATTTTATTTGCCACATATACTATATTAGTCAAAGATTTGTAAACTTGAGAAGGGCTGGAAGCTTAGAAAAGGGAAATAGTACACTAGTCAATTTCCATCAGAAAATCAAAAACTCTTTAAAATCTACCTGAGAATAGACAACATTGTTGAGTTTTCGATTTTGACAAAATTCTTTAGGAATCAAAGTATTAAAACATCTTTAGACTCAGAAAAAACTCCTTATTTACACTTTGTATCTACCTCTTGGCCAGGCTCTGTTTCTTCAATAATAGACGTTTTACATTTTTCTCGTACGAATTGATAGATACGTATATTTGAAATTGATTTTGACATTTCTGAATCAGATTTGTTTAACATTATTAATGAATCAATATCAAATATAAGCATTGATCTATTATATTCATTACATTCAAGAAATATTGTTGTTAGTATTTCAAATATTTGATCTTCGCCAAAAGCATTTTGTTTTATTAAAAAATTTAGATCAATAATTTGTACTGTATCAATATTCCTCGTTGAACAACCATATATGAAACGTGCTAATAAATGTGGCATAGAAGTTTCAGTTTTATTTAAATCTTTTTCCAACGTTGGCTCATTATGTATCTCAATACGACATTTACGATCAGTATAATCAATTAATATGCGCCCTGTTGGTATCATTTTTTGAAAATCCAATGAGAACTCATCTTCTTGATCTGCAGGATTAATTATATTTGGATTTATCCGACATATTTCTGGTAATGTACTTATACCAAACCAAACATTAAATTCTCTCGCAACACCATCAGCTAATTCTAACAGACGATGTTCTGTGATACGGCCTCGATCGAACTCGATAATCAGACTGGATTTCAATGCACCTATTGCAGCACCACTAAAATTTGTTGTAATTTTAACTAATGATTGTATACGTGTTGGTGTAAAAACTTGTGAATTTTTGCACACTAATGGTAGTAACATATTACTTCTAATAGCAGGTGAAGGACGCCCAACAAATACTTTTGCTTGCATTCGTCGAAGGAATGCTTCATCCATCATATTACGTCGATTGGTAGCACCAAAAACGATTAAATTTGGAATATTTTTAACACCTTCAATATGTGAAAGCAGAACACTAATTCCATCGACTTTGGATTGTTGCGCATTATTGTTACGTTTGGGTACAAGACCATCTATTTCATCAATAGTCATTGCACATATCAAGAATGGAATGCTATTTGCTCGATACATAATATCAACAAGAAGCTTTTCAGTTTCACCAACATACGGTCGATTAAGTTCACCAGCAGATAATGGTTGTGTAGTCATGGTTATTCCAGCATAGATTGCGACTCGTTTGAGTAATTCAGATTTACCTGTTAAATGTTGTTATTGAAAACATAAATGATATGCACAGTCTGATGCCTTCTCGTGGCTAAATTATGATTAAATGAAATCATCTCATATGCTAATATGAAGAATCTCAATTACTGATGTAAATATTAGTAATATGTAGTTAAATTCAGAGGCGTTAAACTACAGTATAAAGTATCCCTTACATAGCCAACTATTTGCCTATAACGACTGACCGTGTGAGTGAAATGCATCGAATGAATAATTGTGTCTCGCCAAATAAAGCTAGAGAATGAAATTTGTAGTCGGAAGTTTTGTTGAGAGAACGAATACTGATTTCTGAAATTTGTGTAGTTAGTTTTATTTTCATACTTAAATTTCAACAAGAACTTGCAGGTTAGGATTCTGATCGTATAAATACATAAACTTTCATTTCTAGCATAATATTTTTTCTAGGAACAGTGTAACTTCGGTACGACATACGTGTACAGTGAATCAATTTTCTGCAGATCATGAACATTATCTCTTATGAGAAACAAATTTAACAACCTTTTTGCTTCTAACCGCAAAACTATGAAAGGTATCAGAAGCGTTTTCCTTACCAGTTCCTGGTGGGCCATATAGTAGCAAACCACGTCCATATTTTACTGTTAACTTCTTTTGCTGATCATCTAATTTAAATTCCATCATTTTTTCTAAAGCTTCTATTCGATTTTTGTTCCTATTGGACTCTGTAACCAAAGTCGTATACAGTATATTTTCTTTATCGTATTCCTTTTGATTGTATTCATATATTTTATCTCGACGTTCTTTTGATACTTCGAGATTTCTTCGTGCCTTGGTACGTCTTTCGTTACCAATATCTATTTGCAATACTAGTTCCTTTTGTCTTTTCTTTAACCTTTCAACTTCATCAGCCCAGTCTTTTACTTTTACTTCGTACGATTTTTTATCTTCAACTTTGTTCTCCAAGCAAAATGTTCGTAAATAATTATGAATATTAATTAATATATTGCCGTCATCATCGTAAGTCTTCCTGACTTCTTTTATAGCTAAATCAACTGCTTCAGGTGATAAATGAGGGACAAGATGCAGTTTTTTTATTGAATAGTAAAAATATCGACGAACACGATGAATATCACCAATTAAAGCTGCTGTCGATTCTTCATACGGGTTTTTAGTTTGATCAAACGACCTGATAGCAGTGTTAATTTGCATATAATCCCGTATCAGTTGTTTAACAACATGACCTATTTTACTTAATTTTTCCCAATCTTCTTTTGTTAAAGTGCGTAGATGATCCATTGTTGTAATATTTTCGCCTAAAATAGAGAAGTAACATGATAACAAAAGTAACATTACCCTATGTTACCGCTTAATCTAGAACTAAATAGCTCATTGGTTCATTAGTTTCTCCTACTAAACACCCTAGTGAAACATCTTGTAAGTAAGATCTTGAAATCTTGGGATTGGTAGGTAAGATCTTATCAAGATCTTTAGAAGATAATTCGCTTGTTCAGATCTTGTCCTATCTGATAAATCTGTAC
>CAJNYU010001387.1:0-72129 GCA_905331475.1 Rotaria socialis | reverse complement strand
ACAGAACAGAACAGAACAGAACAGAACAGAACAGAACAGAACAGAACAGAACAGAACAGAACAGAACAGAACAGAACAGAACAGAACAGAAGAGAGAGCAAACATAGTCACACTTTTATCCATATTCAAAAAAAACGACAAGGTTATCATGCAGACATGCTTCAATGAAGCACCATAATAATTAATGTGGGTTGCCATTGAGAAACTACCATTCTATATCGAAGTGTTATATACATTTTGTTATTGTGCGAGGTCTCTCGTTTATCTTACTGAAAAAATAACATAGCTTCTATAATATGAAAGATTTGGGAATGACGTTCATATAGACGAAACGAGAGTTCAGTTTTATAGAGACAGCTTATCCGGCTGTAAAGAAATAATAGGACAATAAATGTTGAAGGATAAGTTCAATAATGTTTTATTATGAATATGTATTTTTATAATATATATATATATATATATATATAATATTATATATTAGCCGACATGACGGAGTGGATATGTTGTTCGGCACATATTCACAATATAATGTGTTCAAACCTCAGTATCACCAGTCATGTAATGACCCTGGACAAATAACAACGGCTACTTGTCTCGGATAACTCATCCGATAGTGTATTAATTGCATCGCTAGTCAATATGCAGAGTCAAAAACAGCCCTATCATAGATGTCACAATTATGTGATACTTATGACGATCACCAACCCATATGGGAGAGGCGTTGGACGGAAAGAAGTGCAGATACCATCGCCCGTAAAAAAAAGACGAAAGAAACTAGTGCACGTGGACCCCAGCGCTGGCCCCAACGGACGCTAAGTCTATAGGAGCCATTATTATTATTATTATTATTATTATTATTATATGATATATTAACAACAATATAACTAATTATAACAGAAGAAGCATGAGGATGTTGTATATCGATTGAGAGAGAAAAAGCAACTAAGGTCTTGTCTACACTAGAAAAATTAATGCTGAATTAAGAAACGTAGTTGCTTAAAAACTTAATTCAGATTTAAAGCAGTTTTAAAAAGTTCATTAAAGTTAATGCACCAATCGATAAAGACCTTGATGGGCTTATTAGAATCTTGGATGGACCTCAATGAAGTCGCTGTATATTATCGATAAACAGATATTTTTATAGAGAACAGGAGGTGAACTATAAAAATAAAGAGCTTTCGAATATTGAACGAAACTACAGTTGAAAGAAATAAGTTAGTGTAACGATAAATATGACTCTTGCTGGTTGATTTATTAAGACAAATTGGATAGAGGTGGAGCAGCTTGCCGTCATTCTCAGCAATGATGTTTATTCGCTTCTTCACATATCCAGAGTGTAACAACTTCAAGCATAACACACGTATATGAGTGAATTGCAACTTTTTGGTACAATTCATGCGAACAGATGAAAGTGAACCTATACAATTTTTGAGTAGTGCATTTTATTACAATCTATGCCAGTAGTACTCAAAAAAAATTTCCCGACACTTGATCGATTATTAACGGAGATATGGCCCTTTTATAAATGTATGACTTTTTCTACTTGTGGGAGATTCCATGCCAAAACAACCACACTTTGAAAGTTCAAAATTTATATATAGCAGAAATCAGTACATGATCATAGATGGAATGGTCGATGTAGTTGTCCCGAAAAATGAAATTTTTTTTTTATCCACCTGAAACCCTGGAGGGGAGTACGACAATTTCAAAAAAAACTTTTTTCATTTTTCTGGAGAACCATGTTGACGATTCTATCTGGGATCATGTCCTTATTCGTGCTAGGTACGAATTTTCGAATAAAAATGGAAGCTAGAGAATAGTGCGCTTTTTTATGTTTATGCTGAATAAATTTTTTTCGAAAAAAACGTTAACATCCTGAACATTTTCGCTTTTGCGGTCATCATTTTTTCCCCAAATGATACTCTATGATCGCTTCCCACGTAACTACGCCAAAAAAAAATTTTTTGAATGAGCCGTACTGAAAATATTCGCGAAAAATTGTCATTCTACATACTTTTCTTAAAATTGTCATTCTACATCTCAGTATAATGTAAATTTCTCCCGAATAAAAGATGATCGGGCGGTGAAACTTTTATCACTGATAGACCTTACCACTTTACATATTGAGTAAAACTTTGAGCTTAATCGCACGAATCGTTGAGGAGCTACTGGACCGTGAAATTGTCTTCCTACACACTTTTTTCAGTATAATGTAAATTTCTCCCGAATAGAAGATGATCCAGAGTTGAAACTTCTACCGTTGATACATCTTACTACTTTACATATTGAGTAAAAATTTTAGCGAAATCACATGAATCGTTGAGGAGTTACTGGACCGTGAAATTGTCTTCCTACACACTTTTCTAAAAATTGTCTTTCTACATTTCTCAGTATAATGTAAATTTCTCCTGAATGGAAGATGACTGAGTGCTGAAATTTTTATCAATGATAGACCTTACTGCTTCACACATTGAGTAAAAATTTTAGCTCAATCGCACGAATCGTTGAGGAGTTATATAGCCTCCAATTTTCAAATTGTCTTTCTACAAAGTGAGTATAATGACTTTTTTTCAGAAAGTCTTCTCATTTTTATCGATAAACAAAGTTGACAACACAGAGTTTTTTCTTACCATTTTGTTACTCAAAAAGTTGTCTTTCCTTTCGTATAATTTCTGCGTCGTCAGCTTTATCACTGATCGAACTGTAATCACGTTTGTGTCTTTCTACACAAAAATTCAAAGTGTCTGTCAAACAGTGTGAACGTTGGACGAACAAGAGAATGAAGTATAAAATTTAAATCCATAATATACTTCGATAGAGCATTGAACGCTGTACAAAATAGCCTATTCAGATATTTTTTCTCTTTCTGTTCTGTAGTTCAAAAATTCGTTTTTCTTCTCACGTGTGAGCAAAAACTAACATTTTGTTGCCATATTTCCCTTATAACTCAGCGACTGTATGAGCTAGAGAGCTGAAATTTTGTGTGCTAGTGGGGCATACTAGGGTCAATAACTTGTGAGAAAATTATTCAAATCGGTTGAGAGGGGGAAAAGTTATTAGAGATATACAGCTAAAACGCAAATGTACCAAAAAGTTGCAATTCACTCATATATAGGAGAGAGATAGGAGAGAGATATAGTAGAACAGTGGAAAGAGAATAGAAAGAGAACGAGAAAAATCGTTCAAGCGTGCCATCAATATTGGTACAGTGAGAACGTTGCAACTCGTCACATGGCGAGTTTTTTTCAAGGGGGAAAAAGCTGATTCCGTGATTCCGTGATTCTACTGATTCTATGTGATTCTGTTGATTCCATGTGATTCCATCGGCTCTGAAATCACTATGAATATCACCGTATTTCTCGACTATAATGTCGTAATCACGATGTCCATGGTCATTTTTCAACAACATGACCATTACCAGTCGGATATAGAATTGAGCAAGCATGGAAATTGTTTCACGAACCTCACTCAAACACTAAACTTATCTTTGAATGCCAACGTAAGAGTGATGGACGACGTTTTCCATCAGTTAACCAGAACTGAGAAAATCAAGATGCTCTGGGTTCAGTGGATTGCATTTATACAAATGTCCAGACTGGTGTTAAGATAATGAGCATCTACCGATGCCGATTAGGTGCAGACTATTTTGTTTCGCCCGATGCAAATTGTGAGCAAGCAACAGTTGAAAGTTTTCTTGGCTATGATTTGATTTAAGTACTGAAAAATGAGATGTCAGAACTCTTTGAAAATAGAAAGTACTCAAGATTGCAGTGCACAATTTAATGTAGCAGTAATAAAACTACTCAAATTCACGCATAATATTTTCTGTCTTATTGTTACAGATGTATTTCAATTTGTTTAAAAAATACAAATTTATTGTTATACATTACAGTTTGTCGTCACCGGTCTAATAGAAATGAGCAACATATATTAATTAGATAGTCCTGTGCATGGTGTCAATATACTTGCTATCATCTGAGAAATCGAAAAGCACTCAAATACAGACCATATATTGACGGTGTGATTATCAAAATTGATCGTGTCTCATTTTAGACCCATATCTACACTTGAAGTCGAGAATACCGTTTCGATAGATTCAGATTTACTAGATTGAATTAGTCTTCTCAAAAACTAAGTTTGATCTGTCTTTTTCAAATTGATTTGGGTACAAGTCACATCCAAGTTCTTCAGGAAAAGAAGCAGAGAAAGTATTGCGAATGAAAAAAAAATTGTCTAGCTATATGTTAGTGATGAGTAGTATGTGTAAGCAGTCGTATTAATTAGCATCGACAGTGAAGAGAAGCGCCAATGGATAAAGCAATAATTCCGCTTATTATAAGTGCTGAAGCAATAGCAAACAAAACAAATGCAATCTTTGGTGATGGTTTTTCCCATTGAATATTATATTTTAAATTTATTTCACGAGTGTCAACAGCATTATGCAGCAATTGTTTATGATGATAGCATGGATAAACTTTACCGATCTGAAAAGAAAAAGAAATGTAGCAATTTCACTTATTGTCTGTTTTGATAAATCAAAATAAAAACACCACTGTATTAAGTTATCATAGTAACTTACAGAATATAGACGACCTGCTTCTTCCAATGCCGATGATGCAAATACGTGTCCTTCAGGCCCGATAATTTTTAAATTCGAACGCAGTATGAGAAGATCCTTTGCTGAATTACTACTTTGTGGTTGTTTAATAATGTCTACATTCCATATTGGATCGACTCTACTTAAAATCTTTCTTATTTGTCGTTGTGTTTCAATGCCATTGACACGACAGTAACTTGGTTGTGTGCTAAAATTATTAAAAATTTTGTATTCAAAGGCACCGTATATGATAAGTGGTATCCCAAAAGCTATACAAAGAATTGCTATACCAATAAAATAGGTTGATTGTGTACGATAGCTATTTTTTGTATTTGTTATTTTTGTCGTCGGAACTGAGCGATATTGTGTACCACTGTTCATTATTTTCTAAATGAGTATAACAATATGATATGTATAGAGTTTCAAAGTTCCTAGGTTTGCCAGATCGTTTTTGTTTATTATTTCCTTGGTTTACAAACTAAGAGTAAAAAGAAAATATGTCTTGTTAATTTTTTGCTCAACTAATTTCTAAAGGCAAATATTAACTAGGGGCTGATTGGCTGAATTTATGGGAACCCAGTTACTGAGATTCTCACATAATACTCAGAATGATTTAGTATGATATCCGTTAGGGAAAATATTGGAATTTGAGTACTTGAATATTTGAATGAACTGCAGAAACAATAAGCGTTATTTTGATTAATATTTTTTTATGGCAGACCTGAAATGAAATACTTACAATAGGAGGTTCGATATCTCTTTAGTTCTGAGGTACACTTTAAATCTGGGAACTATCTTATACCGCGAGTGATAACAGCAGAAAGAATATTTTAATGCGCAGAAGCAGTATTGTTACTCACAGCAATAACTAAAATGTTTCAGAAATTTTTTTCTTAATATAAAAATTCTTATTTATTTTGTGTGAAAGCACTTTTAAGTGTTGTTTTGTCTTCCTTTTCTCTTCATATTCTGTACAGATTGACTTTTTTTGCATAAAAAAATTCTCAAAAAAAAAAGAAACGACATGGACGGTTTATGCTCTATTAAAATGTGAATGGATAAAAATAAAAATGAAGAGAACAACTCAATTGTGCAATCATCGTCACATACTATTATTAACGACAACTATATCTATCATTGACAAAAAAACTGTTTTTGATTCCCGTCAAAGTAACCATGGCTGATTTCAGATTTAGATTCAATCAGAAATAGTGTGTTGATCCCTATGAAAAAAAAAAGTTAGAAGAAGAATAATTTTTAACATTACAATCGCACGTCCTCAAGATTTTAAAGTTATATTTTAAGTAAAAAATTGATATTCAAGATTTACAGGTGAATTAATGAAAGCTAATTCAAATTGAAAATGGAGACTTGTAGCAAAAAAACAATAATTATGCATATAATGCTAATTATTTATATGATAAACTTGTCCAGAGCCGCTAGGATTTTCTTAATGCCTTTATGATAGTTCAAATTCAATTCATTTGATAATTTGAATAAATACTGCTTCTGCAATACTTCATTCGATTTGACATGATTAAAATCTGTTATCTGATACATATATACAGACAGATTATGTCACCTGTCAAAGAAAATAATTTTCATGTGGTTTCAGCTGTAGTGTCAAAATTATTTCTTTGAGTTACAGCGATAATCTAGACTGCTATGATTGGTAACAAAGAAAGGCAAAGTTTTATCACAAGATATTCAAATGAGAAGTCTAAGAATTCTTTTCTTTTGCAGTTGCAATTAGAATGTGTCGGATATGAATTTGTCTCGTTTTGTCTGCCGACTAATCATTCATCGTTTTGCTCAATACTTCATATAACAAACTCGACTGAACTTTCAAAACTTAAATTTTTTTATACTCATTTTTTTCTAAATTATTTGCTTGCAGAGATGTTAATCGTGGCTAAAAGTCTGCCATGCCTTCATCGCCGTGTATATCTTTTCGAATATTTTGTATGTGTCATGCGGCCGTTGGATAAATCGGGTAGAAGATCACGATACATACGACACATTTTAAACTTAGTGTGTGTAAAAGCCCCGATATCAATGTCATTGGTTTGATAGTTAAGATTTTTTTACTTGTTTTGGTTTGATCAATTAGTTGACTTCATTTTTTACCATGAATATTGTGCATTTGTTCTTTTTTTGCGATAAATATGATACTTTAGTCACTGTTTCCTCACAAACTAGTCAGATTGATCGATAGAAAGAACGCGATATTTATATCGGTACTTTGACAGGTTGCAAGCAGCAGAGATGGAACCGATCTAACTCGTTTCCTTTCCATAGTTTTTTTATTAATATTTATTCAAAATTTCTTCTTCATCAGTGTATAAAATGATTTATTGATGAATTTTTTCTAGTGCTAACAAATCTTCGATTGATCAACCAGTTATTAGTCGACAAGTCGGTACTGATAGATTAATTCCATCTCTGGTAGTCAGTGTAAGAACATTTCGCTTTAAGTTGAACGTTAAATTCAGGGTACTTTACATATGATATCCTCATCTTCGAAAAGTGATTCGTATTCTTGAGTTTTAGTTTGAATTTTAGCATATGTTTCTCAAATTTTAATGAGCTTCTTTTCCGATGCATTCAATGACTGTTTGTTTCCTCAGAAAAAAATCGAAACTATTTCAGTGTCGAATACAGATTATTAAAACGGTTTCTTGTTGATCTTCATGAATTAGACATCTTTTTTTCTGCATGTAATTTATGTGTTCCATAAATTTTATTCAATAGATATTAATGGAACTTCCGGATTGATATTCAAACTTGTGAGCTTGCTGAACTATGTACATCTCCTACAGTTCGTAGTGTCTTATCAAAGCGTTGAAAATATAAATTGAATCCCTATCATTTGCCACAAATTGTGGTTCCCTGAATTAACCCCCAAATCATATTCCCATTTGGGGATGATAAAACAATTAAGATAAATTCTGGTCACAAAATGGCGATTTTTATTTGGGGATGTTTTTATCATAAGATACACTGTGTATGCTGTAACTCAATAGCATCTTGTTTCTCGTACTACACGGCATTAGCTCGTATTAATTAGAATAAAAATTTCTAGCATGATCATTATGTTAGCCAAGGTTCAATCTATGTTCTGGTGACCATGAGAAAGTGATTTTTCACTCAATATTGAATTATGTAACAAATAGGACCAATCCTTTTACTAACGGTGCAGTGGTAATGCTATTGATAAGAGTGAGTAGCAATGTACATAAAACAAAAAATCTGCCTTAATTGTTTTTATTATCCCCAAATGGGGATGTGACTTGGGGATGTGACTTGGGGATTAATTTGGGGCAAATGATAACCTACCATAAATTTTGATTGAACATAAAACATGTGCTTTTATTTTGTAACAAACTACTGACTATTAAATCAACATATTTTGAAAAAGTCTTAGCAGTAATCAGGCGCTCATAAATAAATTTCCACGAGTTCACGTTCATTTGTTCTCCTATATAGGCAATGGTAAATTGAAATTTTATATTTGTTTTTAACCTACAAATAATCTCTATTGTTGATAGACTTACCAAACATTTCGTGACGCTTTAAATAAATATGTATGTAATATAATATTTGTTAATCTTACTAATAAACGATTCTACATTATGTCTAGCTTGACGATCGAAAACCAGAAGAACTTAAAGAATGTTATCTATATGGACGAATGCCACCTATTGAGAAACTAGATCAATCATTATCGTCACTTGTTAATTGCGAGTATGTTTGAAAAGCGCAAAAAACAGTGTGATTAAAAATTTTCTTTAATTTTTATAAAATACTAAGACGATTAGCTTTGTCATCAAATACAATCGATCGTATTGGCTATATGAATGGTCTTCGTAATTTAAAAATTCTTTCTCTATCAAGAAATAATATAAAAAATCTCAACGGTCTTGAAGTACTTGGTGAAACACTCGAACAATTATGGATTTCATATAATCATATAGAAAAATTTAAAGGAATCAGTGCATTAAAAAAATTACGTGTATTTTATTTTGCATACAATCAAATAAAAGATTGGAATGAAATAACAAAATTAAATGAATTAAATCTATTAGAAGAAATAACAGCATATGGAAATCCTATACACGAACGAATTGTTGGGGAAAGTTTTTCACCTGAACCAAGTCAACCTATGATATCATTAGAAAAAGACTATTATCGCGAATTTAATACTCGTATACCACACTTGAAAAAATTAGATGGACGAGTTTTTCTCGACAAAGACGATGATGATGAAGATAATGATTAATGAAAATTGTAGAATAATTTTTATTTATGTAGAAAAGAAAAGAAAAAGAGAAGGAACAAATATTATTGCTAAAAGTTTCGCTAACGAACGAGAAATAAAAATCATTCAAAGAAAAAAAGATTGTAGGAATTTAGAATTTTGTTTTTCTTTCAAATTTCCTCTCTCCATTGTTTTTGCGCTAGACGATATGCATTTTGTTCATGTAAAAATCGTTCTAGTTCTTCTTGTCGTTCGAATATGTGCGTATGAAATGGTGAGCCATACACATGTTCATCACTCCATTTTACAGATATAAGATAATCGCCGGGTTCAGTTGGATTATATCGACATATTATTGTACGATCTTGTAAATGTTCACGTTGCATTTCAACACGGAAAGCGCCTTTTGGACCACGGATTTTCACAGTTAATTGTCCAGCACCTAAGAATACAATTCGAAAAGAAAACGATATATATATATATATATCCTTATGAATGAAATACCTGCGCCTTTTGTTTCACAAATAAAATGCGATTGAAATGTCGATAGAACACCATGTTCAATACCTGGGCCAGACACGCGAACTTTATCTAAGAAAACAACAAGAGCATCTCTTGTGTTAAGTTTTTTTTAAAATGATTTTCAATACTGACTTGCATCAGGTGGACCACTGACTTTAAGTGTATACGGACTACCTGGTACATCGTCATCATTATATTTAATCGTCAATACATGTCTTCCACTTTCTTGTGGTTTAATAAATAATGTAAACGTACCATCACGATGATCAAATAAACGACAAAATGCTGTTTTATTTATTCCTTGACAATAAGCAGTTAATTCTCCGGGACCAGCACCACGTGTATCAATGACGCATTTAATTTCTTTACCTAAAATACCCATTCTTAAACCATCACCTGAACAGATGACTCGAGATGCCGAATTATGCATGTTTCCATGTGGTAAAACATTGACTTTAAATGGCGAACCACGAACTTGTCGTTCAGCCCATGTTATACTTAATAAGTAGGCACCTAGAAGCAAAGAGAAAGTTTTTTCTTTAACTGAACTTTTTCTTAATTTATGTTACCTGGTGCCGTTGGTATGTATGAACAAAGAAAAATATTATTTTCAACTTGTCGAATTCGAACTTCAACATCGGCTTGAACACCAGTTAATCGTACAATAGGCATGCTCGTACCTTGTGATAATGTTTTCGATGCATCAATAGTAAATTCAGCTTCTTCATTAACTTTTGCTTCATATGAACCATGTCCACGTACTTCAACTTTTAAATGTTCACCTAAATTTGTACTTGACGAACTTGCAATTGCTTTTATAGGCATATTGGGCAATGGATTTTGATCATAATTTATTGTCACGTCATATTTTCCTTCTCGTACTGCAGTGAAACTAACTATATAGATAGTACCTTGTTGATCAATACGTATTGGTACACGAAGACCATCATGGCTACCTCGAACATCAGCTTTTAATGTACCTAAAAAAGATTAAATATAGATTTAAAATTCGACAAAAATAAAAATATTGACCTGGTCCAGCATGCGATGTATCGAAACGAATTTTCTTTTCTTCGTTGACCATAATATGCATGCGATCTTCCGAATCGAGTATGGATTGCCAACCTCCGACAATACGAACACGTTCTACAAAATAAGAAATCGAGCTCTTTTTTTTTAAATATACATATTTATGTAAATCTATCAACCTGGATTAGTGACAGCAGCTTTAAATGGACTATTTGAAATATCTTTTCCATTCCATTTTATACTTATAGTGACAAAGCCAACTTCAACAGGTACATAGGTTACTTTAAAACGATTATCATTAGTTCGTTCAAGTGTGTTCTTAATAACAGAATTGGATCCTTTAAAAAAAATACGTTATGTTCATTCAACAGAAAGATTTTATTTTCTGTCTACAATACCTTCTATACGAACTTTCAAATCGCCTTGCATATCTTGTGTATCAATATTAAATGTTGCTAGTTTTTCATGTAGAGCATGATGAATTCCATCGCCGTAGGCTGTCACAAGACGAGCATCATTAACCATCATTTTAATGGGCGTACCTATATTGTGTTTTTTGTGTGCAAAAACAAAATCAGAAGAAAAATAAACAGTTCTAATTACCTGGTACTACTTCTGAACCAAATTTTGCATTTAAGTAATGCACACCTGTTTCGTTTGGTGTAAAACGTACTTTTCTAACCGTTGATCGAAACGAGGCATCGTATCGTCAACTTTGAGAGGAACTATTGATTAATAAAAAAATGTTCAAACAATAGGATTTGTACTGTCATGAATTATTGTTGTCAAACAAATAGTATAGAAGAATATCAAGGAATTAAATAAAATTTCCTGTCAAAAATTCATAAAAAAAGAGCTTTTTTACATCAAGCTTGTTTTCAGTCTCCTTGACTTTATGTTACGTTAGTTCCTTTTCAATCAGATAAGAGAAAAAGTCGTTTCTATATAGTTTTGTATTACTGCCAATATTTTAGATGAATATCAACGTCATTGAAGCGATATGCTTGATTAATTCTTAAATAGTAAAAGGTTCAATATACGTAGAAAAATTTCTCCTTGATTAAACTTATTGTACTTGTATGTCGAGGTTCAGATTTTGAAAATTATTTCTATTCGTCTTTTTCTTTCTTACCATTGACTCCTGTTGGTGATGAAATTTTGATCTCCAAAGGAACATTGCCAGCATTTTCCAAATTAATTTCAAATGTATTTTCTGTATCAACAATAATATCTCGTGGTAATGGCCCAATGCGTACTTGTGATGGGTCATAAACTTCCGTAAAAAATGGACTACCTTGTACAGGTACATTAGCAAATGTAATATCAATACGATGTTGACCTTTACGTAAAAAACAATAACAATAAAAATAAATTTATCTATCATTCAAATATTGTTCTTTTTTTTCTCTGCTATATTTACCGATTTTGCTTGGTGTAAATTCGCCTGAATAATCTCCACTTGCTTGTGGAAATAATTTTACATTCACTGGTTCACCTTTTGGACCTATGTAACATGATAGAAATGCGATAAAAAATTATTCGAATGAAAAATGTCTTAAGTAATAGTCTCGAGCAGTAAGTAAATTAATTCAACCAAAAAAAGATTAGAATAACACACTCACCAATACCATGTTAATAGAGAGAAAATGAT
This sequence comes from Rotaria socialis, assembly GCA_905331475.1. Taxonomy (NCBI): domain Eukaryota; kingdom Metazoa; phylum Rotifera; class Eurotatoria; order Philodinida; family Philodinidae; genus Rotaria; species Rotaria socialis. The sequence continues at coordinate 60,072 of CAJNYU010001387.1, read as the reverse complement.
GTCTATTTATTTCCTACCGACAACAACAGATCCAATGATTGCATTTAATACACAACGATTTGGATCAAGTAAATTCAAGATTTGATTATTAATTAAATATCTCAATTGTTGAATAACTTGTTCATTGGTGGTTGTTTGTGTTGGCGTTTCATATAATTGAAATGAGACTATTGCACGTCCTTATTGAAAACGAAAGTAAAAATGAAATTCTATCAAAAACTACAAACCATTTTCTTTGCCAAGTGCAACATTACGAATTCGTTCTTGTGTCAGCTTTAATCGTGTTGCAAGTAAAATATTAAATGATGTCAATAAGACCTGTGCTGGATATTGAATTAATTGTTCATAGGTATCATGTAATTGAAACAATATTGTTTGTCCAATATCATAACGATCACCAGCAGAAAGATCTTTACGAAAGAAACAACAACTAATTAGATAAAATAAATAGCGAATTTTTATTTACTGAAAATCTTTGCTTGAATAGGTCCTCGTTGTCCATGACAATGAATACGAAATAATCCAAGATCATTCAAACGTAAACGATGAAAGCATTCACCAGATATTTGAACGACTCGAGGTCGCTCGACACGAATTGAAAATGGGGATCCTATTGAAGACGAGAAGAAAAAAAGAATATTTTGATTTTCTTCCTCTGATTATCATTATGATTGCAATAGATTTTACCTTCAATTGGTCGATTGGCGCATGAAACATGAACCGTATAGATACCTGGTTCTTGTGGAATGAAATGTATTCGAACAAGATTATCATTAATAATAGCTGTTGTCGACGGTATCTGACGATTGCCGAGAAAAACAACGACTCTTATATGTGCATTTGATGCTGATTCAGCATGAACTAAAACATATCATTATATAAATGTGTAGATTTGACTCTTATTAAAACAATCTAGTTCAATTACCTTGTATCACGCATGGAGAATTGGTTAACAGCGTTTGTTCAAGACCGGAAAGAATTACTTTTCCGCTAGTATCTTTCACTTGAATTAAATAAGGAGAACCTACGATAAAAATATTGATAAATTATGAAATGAAAGACTAATTATATTTCTGTGACGGATGGCTAGAGACAAGGTTTGATTATTTTACATTACAGGAAAAAAACCCTGAACGTACTTAAAATGTACTTTATGATTCAAATAGGTAAATTTCAATAAAAAATTGTCTCTCTTAACTTAGAATTTTCTTCGTCTTCATGATAGGAAAATTTTGATGAAATGTTCTTTTTCTTTACTTACTTATTAAAGATAGTCCATTATGAACTAAATGTATTTTGTAAGTACCAGGTACATAAGGTCGAAATTTCAAATGCCAAATATGTAAATCTTTGGTTCTTTCAATCTTATGTGGAACAGACATGCCATTGTATAAGATTTGACCTTGAATCGATGAAATTGAAGGATTCTCTGTGTTGACTATTCGACAAAGAAAAAAATATTAAAGAAAGAAAAGAAAAGAAATTATGTTTTACTTTGTAAACAAATATCATCACCAATTTCTGCAATATTATTAGGAGCGATTTGTTGAATATGAGCAATAGAAGACGATCCATTTGTTTTTGATATTTGTGGTTTTGCTGGATAAACGTCAGTATCAAGAGTTTTTCCATGTACAAGTTGATTATTGAATAATACACGAAGTTGATAACGACCAGGTTCGGTTGGAACATATTGAATAAGATATTCATGCGATTTTAATTCTTGTACATGACATCGACAAGGAAGTTTTGAGTTTGCCGGTTGAATTAGTTCAACCTTTAATTGACCTTGGCCAGCTTGATTTGTATTAACTAGAGAAATAACGGGTTTCGATATACAACAAAAAAATGTTTTTTTTTCTTTATCTCAAAGACATTGATGTCTATACATAGTCTTTTTTGTTTAAGTTCAAGGGTGTATTCAATTATATAACCTGTGATTGAACTTTATGCATATAGATTTACCTTTATAACCCACGGTTGTCCTTACAGTGACAGGTTGACTGTGTTCGGCGATAATCGAAATACGTTGAATGTCATAAACGTTCACATCAATTGGGATACCTATCGAACAGAGAGGCATTCATATAATATCAATGACATAATCTAGTATATTATTCATATTAAATGAAAACTATATTCCCTATGAAATATTTTCTGCGCCCATCGTTTGACAAGAGAGAAAAAAGCGAAGAGTAATATGATTGCTTTTGTTCGTGTCATTTTTACATTGAATTTAACAATAAAAAAATTTCTCTAACAAGAATTATACATGATATATTAAAATAATTAAAAAGATAATCAAAGAGTATTAGGAATATAAATCAATGTGTCACAACGACGTGCTTGTGGCGATGATGGATTTTGTGATATTCGAGAATAATCAACAAGCATTGGTTGTGATGGTAATGAACGATGAATACTATGTGGTAGAGGTGGAGGTGGAGGAGGAGGAGGAGGAGCAGCATGTCCAGGATGATGAATAATAGATGGCTGTTCGGTTGAGGATACCATACTAAATCGAATTTGAATGTCATTTAATAGTTGCTGATAATCGCGATAAAAATCTGTTGGTCTATCTTGATAAATATCATCGAAGACTTTATCAACTAGATTTCCTAAATTTTTTGTATTCATTTGTGTCACATGTCCATAATCATCTGAATAGACAGATGGATCAGGAGATGTAATCGGGCGAAAATTTGAAGATGGTGATTGTGGCTGTGGTGGTGCTGGAGGAGGAGGTACTGGTTGAAGTTTTCTTTCAATAGGCGTTGGCTGTTTATAAACAAAAGGCGATGCTGTTTTTGGTACGTGAGACATTGATGATGGTGCTTGCATCACAAGACTTGGTCTTGGTTGTATATTTCGACTACGTAAACTATAGTATCTAATTTGTTCTGTGGGACGTTGAACGTGTTGCTGCTGCTGCTGCTGCTGCTGCTGTTGCTGCTGTTGTTGAAGAAATTGATTACCTTGTAGACGTGTTAATGAACGTGTCGGTGGTATGCGATCACTTTCAATACTAGCAGGACGTACAGGTCGACGATTAAAATTATTATTATTTGATTCATGCAATGGTTCAGTTTGTGCACCTTGATCACGTACAATTAGTGGTTCAGTACTTTGTGCACGTTGACGTGTTGGATGAACAGGACTTTGAACAATACGAATATGTATTGGTTCGGATGTAGTTGGAGGAGGTGGAAAATCTTGTTCGTTATCCGAAGAAGATGATGATGATGACGAGGGTGGCAAATTAATAATAAGTGTACGTGATTCTTCTTCAACGGGTGGTGTTGATGAACCAGTTTTATTGATTTTAACGTGAGATATAGGTGAATGATGACGTTTATCATTTGTTGTTTCAAAACGTCGGCGAATACTTGAACGAAAAACTTTTTTCTTATTTGCTAAAATTTTTACACACGATTTTTTATTTTGCTGATTCGGCATTGTTTTATTTGTACTTGTTACTGTTTCAAGTTCAATTTCGCGTAATTTTTCATCGATCTGCCTAAGCATCGATAAATGCCAACCACGAAATGTTCGCAGTTTTTCATCTTGATCTTTTATACTATCGTGATCACTGATCCTGCGTTCATGATGTTCAATATCACTCAATAGTGGTGAGGGTGTATCATCCCCACAATCATCTCCATCGTCATTGTCATCCTCCTCGTCTTCATCATCGTTGTTGCATTCGGATATTTCAACAGGTGTATGTTCGCGTTGAAGATTTGAGCTGTTTCCATTGACATTATTTGATAATATTTGACGTATAGGCGACGATGAATGATCGGATATTGTTTCGGCTGATGAAAGTGACATTGAACAAGAAATCTCAAGTGGATTATCAACATCATAATGTAATTCATAATTTCCACCATTGACACGATTTATTGAAAGATTTTCAAGTTCTTCATCGTCTTCTTCGTCGTCACGATGTTCACTGTTTCGATTTTCTTCACGTTGAACTTTCGATGCGCGTTCATTATCATGATGAATTACTACTTGACCACGTATAGCACGAAACATTCCTGTATCATTAGCTGGTGGTGGCGATGAAAAGATTTTTACTGTATTTTTAGGAAAGAAAAATTGATTGACAAATGTCGGCAATGTAGTATCATCATCGCTATCTTCGCTTGGAAGCATTTTATGATCTAATTTATTGTGTAATGGTGAAATATTGGATTGATGTGGTAAATGATGAAGATCACGGTAAGTTGTACGTGATTTACTTAGTTGTTCTTCTATGCCATTATTCATCGTTGTAATTTCTTTTGTTGCCATTTGTTTTATTATCTAGCCGTTGTCGTTTACCAATAGCACTGATGCAATTATTCAGAGGGTATGAATGATAGCTACGAGAAGCAAGTTGTCGTTTTTAATTAGCCACTGTACCATAGAAAAAAATGACGAAACTATGAGGACGTATACGTGCATACCTATATTCATTCGTACAGGTGTCTTCTTTCCTCGTCAGATTACTGGTGCGCTTGGACGAACGAGAAAAGAATAAAAAAAAGGAAAAAGTGGTTTGTTGCATTCGATTGATCGCACAAAAGTGAACGCATGAGTGAGCAACACACATATGATACATTCAGATGCAAACACACACACACAATCAAAAGAGAAAAAAAGGAGGGCAAGGAAATTATGGGGGATGTTCGCGTTCGTTACTTTTCTCTCTCTCTCTCTCTCTCTTTTATACGATGGTCAAAAAGAGATCAATCATTTTGTTTATTACTTCCTCTCAAGCATTTCGTATAAATATATACACATATATATTATGAATGCGTAAAGTTCTTCTTTATAGCGAAGACAAAAAAATTCGGTCAATTTTTGAATTAGTCAAGCTAGGTGGACATTTCATTTCACATCATATATATAATCAAATATTCTATAGGCATATAATTTGTCTACATAACAATGTCTTCTTAACTAATCGATCGACATCAACTACTGTTTCTTTATAAAAAGAAAAGATAAATGAACAATTCATACGGTCTTTTTGTTCTGTTGTCTATAATCAACATGTCATCTTTTGATAAGCAAGTTAGATATATAATCATAATCTTTACTTACCATTAACTGGTAGATTTCTATAGCCAACGTAAACACGATAGTTTCCAACTTTCGATGGAGATAATGCAATACGCATATGATTGGACGGAAGAGGATGAATTTGTATTGGCATTGTTGTCGGTTCAAATTGATTGTCATCAGTTTGCGAATAAACCATAACGAATATTTTTCCAGGTCCCGCTTGATTAACATTACCTATATGAAATATAATTAGTTACTATATTTGTTTTTCTTCATCTTTACTTACAAATTAAATAGCAATCATTTATTGGTTGTAAACGATTCAGCGATTCGAAACGAACAGCATTTGGATTATAAACAGGAAATATAAAGGGACAACCTAAAAACAAAAGAAAGAATCAAAATAGAGAACGTTCATAAAATAAATTATTAATTCGTTCTACCTGGAATATGTTGTTCAATATAATCTTTTAGTATGATAGAATAATCTCCTGCGATCGTGGGTCGAAATTTAAGAAGAAACGTATCATCATTTCGACGCGCTGCTTGTATGGGTATTTCCATACCATTTATTGTTATGTGTACATATGCGATATGTGGAAGATCGACTAAAAATATTTTTCGTATGAAAAACAAAACAAAAAAGAATTATTTGCTATTGCATACTTAAAAGATGTACATCAGTATTCACCAGTGGATAGAGTTGTTGTAGAAGTACTTTAAATGGATATCGTCGAGGATCTATAAGGTAGAAATTGACGCAATAAGTTGACTCTATCGAATCTTTATTTTCGGAACAGTTCAAAACGAAGAGTTTTGACGAATACTTTTATTTAGAGATGCATTTTAATAGAGACAGTCACACGCCAAGGCCTCTATCACTAGGATATAGATTCTAGTTGTATTAAACTTTTCTTGGTCTCATAGAGTTCTGCAAGTAATAACCTTTAGATGAAGTACGACTACACATAACCGTTAGAAATTTTTTCCTTAGAATTGCGAAAACTATGTATTTTCATACCGAAGACAATATCAATTGGTTGTTGACGATCGAATTTTTCTTTTAATAAATTAAATTTTTGAAGTTGTGCACTAGCCAATTGTTTTGCAGCTGGTACTGCTAATTGTCGATCTTCTGATGGTGTAATTCGTTCTCGACTTTGTTGTTCAACAGATGACAGTGGATTTTTCTGCGCTGCTGCTTGAGTAATATTTTCATTTGATTTCGATAGACGAGCATTGATCGGATCAATTGTTGCTTGAGATGACAATGAACGTGCTCGTTCGTGATCCTGTTGTTTCGAATGCATGGGACGTCCGCGTTCTTCAACATCGCTTGTTTGAGTACTTTTAACTAATGATTCTATAAGCATATTGAAAAAAATAAAAATAAATAGTTGGTGTAAACTTGAAAGCACAAACACACACACACGCATCCACACACCCTGATTATCAGCCAAAGATTTTTTTATTCGAATCGAATATTCGCCTCGGATTTGTTCCCAATCGGATTGTTCCGGCTTATCAAAATGAAGTACTAAACGAAGACTACCATCTTTTAAACGCTGATAATGTTCTATTTTATTTAGAAGAAAAACAAAATTCAATACAACTATCGTCGATTTCAATAAACATACCAACAATTCCATGGCCTCGATAAGTTATTCCTAAAAATTAGGAGAAATTTTGTCCAATTAAAAGAAAATGTGCTAGAGCGGTGATATCCTATAACTAACAAGGGTGTTCATGTGTGTATGTGTGCGCTTGTGTATTTTTATAAATATTCTACATACGTTCTTCGAGAGCTTCGACTGGTGTTGCTCGACTATCTTTCGATTCGACAAATACTCGAAGTGGAGTTTCGGGTATTGCAATTCGATTGAATAATACATAAACAGTATGTGGACCTAAACGATATTGTTTCGATAGAAGATCAATGAAAGTGATCGGTTTTTTTCAATCTACCAGCAACAATGGGCTCAAATTCAACGGCAACATGACCATTCGATCGTTTGACAATATTAATTGGTAATGATCGATTATTTGGACCTGTACAAAAATTTTCGCATAAAAATAATTAATACGAATATTTTTCTCACCTTTGATAGACACTTTTAATGAACCTTTTCCTGCTTTCGTAGGGTCAATCATAAATCGATTGACGAGATTCATTTGTACTGGATCAGGAAAATCAGTCAAATAAACAGCAGCTGGATCAAATGCATTTACAATCAATGGACTCCCATCAATTGGTTCATCATCTTTTAAAATATGAATTTCAACAGGGCCTAAAAATAAAATAGAGATGTACACAGCTATTCTACTGTGGAGAAAATGTGTTATTTTGCTTTAAAAACAACATTCTACAATTAAGATAGAGCTATATAGACATCTCTAACTTTATATTCAATTGTATAGAGTTCTGAAAACATACCGACAATCGAGGGTTCATAGAAAATTCGTTTTCGCCCATCAATAAGATATTCTGTTTTGTAATTAATAACTTTTCCGTCGGCATCTAAAAAACAAATCTTACTTAAAAATATTCGTTTTGAATTCAAAAACAAAATCTTTTACCAAATATTTTAATATGAAAATTATTGTCTGGATCTTTCAAACTGAATTTTGAAACAATCCGCACACCTGGATCACTTAAATCTGTTATATCGAGTATTTGCACTTCAGGACTTGATCGACTGTGCGTAGAAGATTTTCGATGAGATTCATTACCCAAGGGTGGTGAAATATTTTCTATTGTTTCTTTAATTGGACTCGCTATTTTCGATGATCGATTCGATGATGTACGTGATGATAAAGTTTCAGATGTTTCACTAATCGTTGTTAAATCTTTTCCAGCAAGAATTGGCATAAATGAATCTATTGCACTACTGTTATTATTGCTATTAATATTTTTCAATTGTTTATCTGTTGGAAATTTTTCTTCCGGCGGCGGTGGTGTCACAATAGGTGAAAGTGGGACGTAATCATCATCGTAGGCAAACACAGGTAATAGAGCAAAATTTTTACTATCCTCATTTGATATACGAATCCAATGGGTACCTTAATGAATTCAAAGTAGAAAGTACAAAATAGTGACAAAAAAAAAGAAAAATTACTTACCAACGCGAATAGGCGATAGAGCAATGATTAATTCTCCATGATCATTTTTTGCACGATGAAATGGTATTAATCTTTCAAATGGGTCTATTAAGTGAAAAAAGATAGATTTTAATTCTTTTTTTCAATGATCATTTACCAGTAATATCTATTTGTAACTTTTCAATATTATCTATGACACCTTCAAATGTGTGTTCAAGAGCTTCTTTTACTTGTACACGAAGTACTGGCTCGAATGGAGCGCCAGCTCCAAATGAATTTATACGAATTGGACATATATCAAGTAGATTGTTTTGTGTTCGAATAAATACTTCATGAATATCTAAACAAGTAAAACGGCAAATTAATCTTTTTTTCAAACCTATATAAAATGTTTTTCATTTATCAAGATATCTTCACTCAAAGCATTTCATTTCACTACTTTTTAATTATAAATTCTCTTAGTAACAAAAATTTAGCCATAAATAATTAGTACTTGTATAGGAATCTTCATGCATCAATAGGATCTTCGCAAACTATGTGCAAAGTTACAGTAATTGTTTCTTTTTTTTACATCGAATGATATGAATCTGTCAACAGGTAAATAGTTCATTATTATTGTTATTCAATTTTTCTTCTTCTTTAGAAGCGATTTTTAACATCCCACCCTCAACAATTGAATAAAAACCTTATGTGACTTACTCAGTTTCGTCGGTACATATTCTATGATAAGATCGCGATTTAAATTTTTATAAAATGCTGCTGGAATCGTATGAGCTGATGGATCTACAAATAAAAATGCCCATAATAAATAGTAATGAAGTAAAAACGGATGTCCTCCTCGTTCGCACCTTTTACAATGACATTAACATCACTTGCATTAATTTTACTTTGATCAACGATCAAACGAGTTATATCGTCGACGCCACCGTTACGAAATAAATCTGTTTCTTCAATGACACAATGTATATCAAATATTTGTTCATCATTATTATCGTCAACACTAAATTGATAATCATCTGTAAATTAGAAAAAATAAACAAATTTTAATTGACGAATCGGCAACAATGAATTAGTTTTACCAGTTTCAGTTAAAGTAAAATAAATTTTGCACTGTGATGAGTCTAATTGCATTTCAATCGGCACTTCATCACCATTTGAACCTAATAAATTAAAGAAAATTATCTTCCCTGTCGTTAAAAAAAAAGTTTCGTCTTACGTCTTAATCGAATTTTTAAATTTTCATTTTTAGAAGTAATTGTAATCAAATTAAGAATATTCGGATGAATTATTCTTTCGCCTTCAATTATTCTTCCATAGTTCGCTGGTAAAATATCCATCGAAGCAAGAATAATCGGTGATTCATCATTACCATTATCACTTGTTTGAAGTTGATAAATACCAGATTTAAAAGGTTCAAATTCAACACGCCATCGACCCCCGGAATCTTGTATTCTTGTATGTTTAATAATGATCTGATCGGGATCTAAAGAAAGCCGTGATTGTTAAATGGAAAAGCAAAAAATAAACAACAACATACCGGTCACAAATAAATCAAAATCTTCATAAATTTCACTTAATGGTGAATTACAAATGAGCCAAGCAAGTTCGCCGACTTTTGTACCTTCTAATTGTCCACCAATTAAAAATTCATGATCATCAACATCATCTTCGTCGTCTTCTTCTTCTTCTTCTTCTTCCTCTTCTTGTCCATTTTCTTCGATAATTTCGTGATCGCTCGATGTTTCATCACGAATATTGATTTCGAATGGACTACCTTCAACTGGTATACCATTAAATGCAATCGTAATTGAATGTTTGCCTTTGATTTCTGGTAGAAAACCAATATCGAATTTTCTTGCTTGAATACTTTTAAGTTCAGCTGGTAAAGTTCGTCGACCATCGTTTATTGTTACTTCTAAATGGCCTTCGCCTGCACCATGTGTATCAACAGTAAAAATCAATGGAACTCCAACAGTTCCATCGTTAATAGAGCTAATACGAATTTTGTTTATATCGAAAACGTCAATATGATAATTTAATGTCCGTTGATCATCGTAATTTACTAATACTGTATGTTGTCGTGCAAGATTAGGCGTGAATTTTATTTGATAACGAGGTTTTTCATTTGACAACGAAGTCATGGTATGTGGAACAATTCGACCACCATGAGATTCACTGATAAGTACAGAAATAGTTTTTGCTTCATCAAGATCAACTATTATAGAAGAGAAATATTTCATTAGAATTAGCAGGAGAAAAGTATCAATTTACCAGTGAAAACTATTGGCTGACCAACAATACCAGAAGGAATGTGTGAAACACGAACTTGTTTTGAATCAGTTTTTATTGGTATTGTGAGTGTACCCACTGGAGAAATAAAAAAAGAAATAATGAGCTTACATTGACTATAGGTTCTATATTGTTTTATTCGACGTATCATCTGGCACAACCGATTATAATTAACACAACAACAAATTATTATTAACAACTGACAAAAGTGACACGTTTTGTTTTCTGATGTATTTATTTTGATAGGTACGATTAGTTCAAGAACTAGTTATTATAAATATTTCCTACATGAAACATAACGGGTGAGAGAATAAAATTTTTTATGTTTAAACTTAAAGAAGGATATGTCGATTAACAAATGTTTTTTTTTCCATAAGTTAATCTTTCAATTGAATATTAGAAATGAATTCAAAATATTCCAAAGCAAGGTTTAACGGAGTAATTACGATGTGAGTTTAGCGGAATTTTACATATAAGGTTGATTGTATACTCATGAATTTTTGAAATTTTCTCCTTTACACTTTCTACTTGACAATATTAAAAAAAACAGTTGCATATCGCTTCACGAATTGGTCTGATCGTTTTTTTTCTTCTTCTTCTTTCCTATCCTACAATGGAGACATTTGACTGAGTTGTATGTGTGAGTACAGATAAGATCTAGATCGACACATTCAGTTACACCTACATTCACACCATTATACTTGAATTGTAGACTGCTCATTGGAACAGCTTTATCCATGATTTCGATCTAGTCTTTCATCTGTTCAGTAGACTCATTATAATCAGTATAAAATTCTATTACTCGTGGCTGTACAAACTATTTATACATGTGCAAAAATCTTTAGCGTACAAACGAGAGCTGTCTACATAACCGTATTCTATATCATTAATTACACGCAATACTACACTCTAGTTGACAAGGTCTTTTCGAAAGAAAATTGGTTCAGCTAGTACAAAGAAGAAAAATAATAAATTTACGTCGGTGTTTCTTTCTACTGTCTAGCACATGCTTTATGAATATATGCAACAAGTAGACGCGAGTAATGGAGTAACATTTGATATTAATGTTTTTTCACGATATTTGATGAGCTAATGAACCACCTCCAACCATACATTATGTTACGGCGTGTATCGCAATAGGGCGAATACAACATTTTAACTATATAGACTCGTATTTACCGATTAAGCATGCTGTCGGCTATCGAAAATAATTATACGAGAGATATTTTCTTTTAAGACAGATATTTTTCAGTAAAACTACCTGAATTGACTTACAGTTATTTTCTCCATTAAATGATATCGTTACAAAACATTCATCTTGAGTTTCGGGGAGAAATGTTATTTCATAGATATGAAGATCGATCCGAGCTTGTTCATGTGCTAAACGGTTTCCACTTTGTTTAATTTTTACAGATACATGACCATCGCCAGCATCCATTGTATTGACTACAAGAAAGAGAAATTAAGAGAAATTCATTCGAGAAAAATCTCACTGGTAAATTTATAGAGTTGATGCGGAATAGCCGCTGGTAAATCGCTTATACGAATTTTAGTTGCATCATAAACTTGACATATAAATTTTGTAATCATACACTTTTTATCATTATCAGTATAAAACATAATATGATGATCGCCGATTTCATTTGGAGTATATTGTATTGCATAGATATTCGCTGATTTTTCTTCGATTTTTCCTTGTATACAATTGCCGGACGGCGATACTATGTCGATGTGTAAATTTGGATTAAATTTTGAGTTTGACTTTGGCTTGATGAGAAGTAATGATCGTTTATTAATTGGTGCGTATTCATAATTTTCAAATGTAAAATCACTTGACAATACATTACATGTAAATGGTGATCCTATATAAGAACAAGAAAAGAAAAGAAGAGATTTGTTGGTAAATTTATTCCTTTAATATGAAAATATGCAATCATCGGACTGATCTAGAATTCGGGCTTCGTTTTCTAGATAATTAAATCTGCCTGTTTCTTACCATAAAGATCAACTCCGTTAAATTTAATATGAACAAAATAACTTCCAGCTTGATCAGGAATAAATTTAACACGAAAACGAGCACCACCTTCATTTTGTACATAATTCGGTATATTTTTATCATCAATTGATACCGCTATTTCAAGATTACCCGAACCGGAATCGGTTGCGTCGACTACATAGAGCAAAAACGTAAAAAAGAACAGAATCCCGTATTCCATTTTTAACTTACTAATAAAATAAGCTGGTGTATCCACCATAATCGTTGATGGAAAATCGCATATCTTGACTTTGTTAACATCGAAAGCGCGAGCAACATATGGATTACTATCATCTACAGGAATATTGTCATGTGAAATATCTATTTGAAATTCACCTAAATGCAGCCCATTTTATTGATGAAGAATAGGTGAAAAATTAATTTCAATTACTAACCAACACAATCCGGTGTATAAGTTACTTCATATCGACTTGCATCCATTTTTGCCATAACACAGGAAATCATATGATCCGCAGGACCTGTAAAACAATTTCTTGTCGACATTCGATATAGAAATTTATCAAAACTTACATCTAGTTAGTATGAATATTTCTTTCAAGCTATATTAGGAAGAAAACAAAACACCAAAAAAAGAAAGAGCACAAATTCGAATATTTAAACTGTGCTCGAGACCATCACCATAATATTAATAAATAAAAACAGACAAGCTATTTTATACTAAACCTTTTATAGAGCATTTCAAATCGCCAACGCCAGCATTTTGTGTTAAAATCGTGAACGATGTTGGAATATTAACAGGTACTGATCCAAGACCTTTACCAAAGACGACAACACGTTGAGTATCCATTACATTAACACCAAAAGGACTTCCTAAAAAACAAAACAAAAAACGAATCATAATCGAATTAAACAAGAAAGTCTTTTCAATCACGTCTATATTGAATAAAACCATCATCATAGATATAAAATTCTCTATCTAACCATGAACTACATGGACAACCATTCGAGATACAACAACACATCGTTCCTTATAATAATGATATGTGTACATGACTTTCGGTCTTATTCAATTTTTCTCTTTTTTTTCTGGGTCTTTCTCGATTGAAAAAAATCCTTTGAACGTGATATATCTTATGAGAATGTAATAAGGAAATACCTGAAGATGAATGAAACAAGGATGATGTCCCATCACTAGCAACTACTGGATGATCGAGACTAAGCATCGTACGTACACATATACTTTCGTCGTATCTAGTATTTTAAATGAATTGAAAATTGAATTGTTTCGCTCATTCGCTCATTCACTCTCTCTCGCTTAGTAAAGTCGATGCGCTTGAGAGACCTGCATATACACATATCTATGTATACATATGTCCAGTTTCGCTATTTCGTTTTGCTTCACCCAACATTTTTCCTCGTCCGTCTTCATAATGGCATGTCTATGCATCATCAGTTTCTGTTTGCGCTCTCGTTTACTCCCATATGAACAACAAAACAAAGAATAACTATCAATACATTACGAAAAGAAGATAAAAAAAAAATTTTCTTGCAAAATATTATTAACGGCTAGTAGAAAAAAAGACTACAAAATCCAGTAGTGGCAAACTTGAAACTTGAATTCAGTCGACAATAGAAAATTTCAACTTATAGCGATATATGTGTGAGCCACTATTCTTCAGAATGCTATTGGTTTAAAAGTTGAAAATAGAAATTTTCAATTGAATTCAAGTTTCAAGTTGGACATATATGTGAAAATCCTGCCTATCCAACACGTTTGGTTGCGTTCGAATGAAGTCAGAATCAGTGAGGGAAAAAACCTTGCTTATATAAGCTTTATGAGATAGTCAAGTATTATTTTATGAATAGGTACAAAGAAGAAGAAGAAGAAGAAGAAAAAAATCTGCTCGCTTTGTGTTTTTTTCTTCTTCATGGCTATATATAAAATTATACATACCGAGCACAAGCTCGCCATTGAATAGGATATTACAATAGTGTACTGTTGCTTCTTGAGGAATAAACTGCACTTCGAATCGGCTATTACCAATAGGAATAACTTGATTTGGAATGTTACGGCCAGAATAATTTACACTGATTTCAAGATTTCCTTCGCCTGCTCGAGATGCATCGACTATTAATAGTAAATGAGAAAGGAAAACGTTGAATCTTTTTCTTTCGTCAGTGAGAAAATCTAAAACTCACTAAGAAACCTTGTTGGTTTTCGAACAGCACTCTCGCTAGTAGGTGGTGTCACAATAACTTTTTTTGGATCATAACATTTCACACGAAATGGACTGCCCGGTACAGCATTACCACCAAATGCTACATGAACTGTATAAGTGCCCACTTCTGATGGTATCCAATCGACTCGAAGACCATCTGCAGTAAGTCGTGTTGATGGATTTAATTTTTCATTCGTTGGTGTAAACACAGTAACTTGTACATCTGTTGTATTACCATGAGGTGTTTCAACAGTAAACCAAGTTTGTGCACCAAGTAATGCTTGACTGAGACCAGGACCTCGCGTTGTTATGTCATTGGTTGAAAGTATTTGACATTCCTTTGGAAAACCTATATTAAAATTAATTAGTACGTCGTTTTTTATTATTATTCAGATAAGATATCTCTCTGTGTTACCAGTTAGTTGATTTCCATTGAATTTAATTGAAATCGTATGCGTATCGTTCGTTTTTGGAATAAATGTAAAAAGAAATTTCGCATTTCCTAATGCTTTCACTTGATTCGGTACTAGGCCATCATTGATAGCAACTTCGAGTTGTCCTTCGCCTGCTTTAGCGGCATCGACTGTAAATTCAACCGGATCATTGAGTGTAACAAGACGTGGAATTTCTGAGACAGCTAAACGAGATGTATCATAGGCTTTCAGAGCAAACGGCGAACCATTTATATCCATTTTCTCACTACTACTATGGTTCGATCGTATGTCCACACGATGCGTGCCTAAAGAGAGTGAAGAAAAAATACAAATAAACATGTCATTAATCATACATTGATTTGATGTCATTCTAATAATGCCTCTAGGCAATTAGTAAATTAAATTAAAAATACGCTGTTTTAAAAACGTCCATTTTAAAACCACAAAGAATTATACTTTTCTTTCGCTATAAAATCAATGATGTTTACAATTGAATAGTATAGACATAGAGGAGAAAAAGAAGATAGGTGGAAGTCGAAGCAGTGTTTTCTTTTTGTCGTCCTTTTCTATTTGATCTACATACCACCACCGTACTTGAAGGTATGTCTATTCACATATCGTCAAATGACGGCGACGAGAAAAATACCGAAAGAGAAAGAGACAGAGAGAAAGAGAGACACACACACACACACACACATATAGTGATGTGCCATTCTATACATAAGATAAATGAGTGCGCTTTTTGTGACGCGTGGGTGTCCTTGATTTTGTATACAAGCATTGCAGCAAGTGTTACATCAGTTATTAGGATAGAAAATGAATTTCTTTTTTTTGTTGAAAGATAATATGTTGTATCTGATTTGCATTTAAACAAATCATTATTTATCATCGAATTTGCTAAGCTTCAAACATTGATCATTATGTAAATTCATATCTAAATGGAGGATCTACCATAGTCATTCGTATGCTTTAATCAATGTCATTCGAATAATTGTAGTTGTTTTATAGTGAATTTTTTGCAAAATTTTGAAAAAAAGAATTCGGATACTATTGATTTATTTCTATTCGATTAATTAACCAAGTGCATTGTATCCGATGACACGATCATCACTATTATCCTTTTCTTCTTATCTTTTGTTATTTACTCACTTACCGATCTCGTTTAGAGCATAATCAATACGTGTAATGCTTTCGTTCAATTGTGACCGTTTCAAATGAACAGGACGACCCGATGGAGCTTAAAATACAGGAAAAACAGAAACAAAAGCATAGAATTTCTAATTGAAAAGTTCTAATTCTACCAGTAATCACTACATCAATTGCGGCATTTTGATTATGATAATTATAAAAATCTTCGTGGTGAATGTCAAATGACAATGGAAGACCAACAGGAGCACTTGTCAAACTATCGGATACACTCACACAAGATAGATCATTTATATAACATGAAAATGGACTACCTAAAAAGACAAATAACCATTGATGATATCTTTCGATTATTCTTCTTCATTAATGATCATTACCAGGTGCATGTAGTCCATTGAATTTAACATCAACTGTGTATCGTCCAGGTTCTCTCGGTAAAAATGAAGCATCAAATCTGCATGAGCCACGCGATGCTGCATCACACGGCATTCGACCATCTTGTACAATTATTTCTAATTGACCAACACCAGCTTCACTAGCATCAATATGAAATCGAACTAAATGACCAACTAAGCCTCCGTCAATGTTTGAAACTTTTATTTGATTCGTATCAAAGACGTTAACTTTAAATGGACTACCATTAACAACTTCATCACCATAAATTACGTCAATGTAGGTTTCGCCAACTTCATTTGGAGTGTAATTTACTGTCCATGTGCCATTACGATTATTGATTACTAGCATGTAACATGCTTGTTTTGATGGTGCTAATAAATAGTAGAATAAAATCGCCGATAAGTTGATATATTGTTTATGTTTGTTTTTTCAAATTTTACTTGTGACAAGAACTTTGACATCTTCATTGGGATTGGGTGCAGCATGCGCATCAACAGTAAATGAACTTTGAATACCTACTTGAGCTTGTCGAAGACCATCACCGAATGCACGAATTAAAGTTTTTGGATTTTGATCGTCGACGACATTTTCATTTTCTATATATATTTTTTTAAATACATAAATAAATTAAGTTGATTCTCATAAGGTTTCTTTTTTGTTTTTCACACGTTGATGATGATGATGATGTCATTAGACGAAAGTAAAATAATCAAAACTCACTTGTTTCATCGTTATTTTCAATGTGTCCATAATATTTAACGCGTTTTTCATATCTGTACATATACATTGCGACGTTAAAAAAAAGTTTCGTATGTTTTTTCTATTATTCTTCTGTATGTATAAATCAATAAAAAATGATGATAATTATGTCGAATAACGAAGAAGAAAACATTTTATTCGTACACATGATAATCTTCGTCGTCGTCTTCTTCTTCTTCTTTTTTTTGCGCGTGAGACATCGTCATTATTTTTTCTCTTTTGTAAACATAAAGTCTATCGATCGAATTGGCTCTACGAGTTAGATAATTTCATCGGTAATCAAAAGGAAAAAGACAGCCTATTCTTGTTATTTCTTTTTATATCCTATATTTATCAAATCAATTAATTTATGTATTCGACGAGCATAACTAGAACACGAAAGAACACAATAGACATATACATATTAAATCTCCTATAAATTACTAAGAGGATTTACACCTTCAATTTTTATTGAATTGAAAGAAAGAATCGAGGAAGAGAAGAACAAAAGCAAACTCTCTACATTGATATTTATCTGAAGATTATATGAAGAAAAAAAAAACGAAGACCAGATACTCTTCACATCTGGTTAACCTTTGAGTTCTCGGCAGATATAAAGGAAAAATTATTAGTTAGTAATCAATAAAATTAAGCCGAGATCACCTACGAATATGCAAACGTCGAACGAACATAGTATTTGTTTATTATTTGGTTTTTCTTGCATAATAAAATATCGTGCATGATAGACAATCGTCTCGAAGTTTACGGTGTGCTTTTTGTTCAATTCTCTAAAGATTGATTTGGTCAAGAAACATCGAGAGTGTATATCATAAATAATGTATGCATATACATGAACATGTCACTATTTTACAAACGTTAAAATTATCTGGTTGTCATGTGCTGATGATTATCTTGGTAATCATGTGTTTCATGCATAAGAACGCAAGATGTCAGTTTGCACAATGCAAATCATCATGTACGTTAAATGTTGTTGTCATTGAAAATAAGCAAAAAAGAATAAAAACGAATTGAATATATTAGTAAGCAATTTATTGATTTATGATTTGCTCATGTATTACTTTTCTAATGGTTCAAAACAAACGAAAGCTTAGTTTTACACATAATTTACCATGATTGGGGAAGAATGCTCGTTTTTCTTGATAAATTGTCGAATATATTGGATACGTTTTTGAAGGCAGATACAGATATTTTTATACTTGTTGGAGAATAGAACGTATTAGGTCGGTGCATTGGATTCAATTGGAGCTGAATTTTTTTTCTATACAATGAACTTTACACAATGGAGATTAAGTAGTGCATCGACAGAAGCAGTGTACTAATTGAAATTAATACTATCATAGTTTTTTCATGTTCAAATATGACATCATCAAAGGCATATGGTGAAGTTTTTCTTCTTCTTCTAAGGATAGATTATAACCGTTAAATTAACATGATTTTCATAAATTGATCATTATTCGTCTCTCTATCAGAAGTATTAGCCTTCAACAAAAAAAAACGAAGCTTTTTTTTCTTTCGATAACTTGCAAAGCTTTTTTTAAGTTCAGTTAAAAGAGTACATTATCTATTCTAAGCTGCATAATTCAATCGATTTGACTCCTCATTTGAATGAAGAAAGAGAAAACGAATCGATGCTAATCTGTTCTTAAAAATTGGTTTAGTGATAGTATCACCTTGGACGGTACGCATTTATTAAAGTTTGTTTCATGAAATGTCAGACCAGAAATATCTCAATACGTATTAAGATTATTTTAGAGAATAATTAATTTCTTATTTATAAATCTATATTTTTTTGTGTCGAGATCAATATCCTTCAAAAACATTCCTATCGATGACAATGAATTTGCCCGTTAATCCTTACGTTCGTTATGGCAGACAAGAACTCGTCGTTGGAGACACATATTTTTTCGAAGAAAACGGTGAGTGTACATTTAAAAGAGAGATTTTGTGCAGCTCCGTTCCCATTATAGCGACCAGTGTAGAACTTACTTAGTTAGTTCCAAATCCGAAGGGGTTACACTAATAGATTTTTTCAAATGTTATTCATCTTATCTCACTCGCTGATCTTCTTGTGTTTTTAAAAGCTAATCAATCGTTATATGTTCTTTTTTTATATTCATAATTTAGACAATAATGACCAACATATGTTGGCCATTATTTATATCTCATATACTTTATCTTCTATATAATTAACTTACATTAGGATGATTCATATTAAACTATTTGACGAAGTTACATAGATTTTGAAATATACACTTGAATTACTATCCAGTGAACAAGGTCTTGTTACGCATGTGCTGTGCTCTATGTTAACGACATTCATTCAAACTTAATCGTTTTAAAAATCAATGAACCACGCAATGACTCGATATAATAAGCAAATAGACGCTTGAAATTGTGTATACTTGACTTTTATGCCATAGGAATCGACTGTGTCGTTTGAGCAATGTCTGGAAATTGAAAGTAAGAATTCTTCGGTTGGATCTGTCTGATTACAATCAGATTAAGTGGTTGAATTCTCGTGTTTGACTGAGTATGATTTTCCGTTGGTACGTATATTGTTGCAATCGATTAATTTTATTCGATTTTTATTATGAATTTGATGCACATATAATGAATTTTACGTTTCCGAAAGGCTTTTAAATTGTACTATATTATTTAAAAGACAGGAAAACTGCTCATTTATTATTCGATGTATGAAGAGCTTTTTATTGATCGTTATTTATCACTGATTTTTTTCTATTTTGAAGTTCTTCGATCTCCGAAAAAACAGAGTGACTCGATTGTTATGCAATAGTGTCCAATACGAAAAAATTAGATTTCATTGATACGATGAAAAATTGAATCGTGATTATTCGAAGAAATTGCACTTAAAGTCCTTCTGTATGCTTTGAAAAAAATCTTATTCAAATCTCTTAGTGATTTATTGACAAAAGATAACTTTATGACGACAACACTATATTACTGTCGTCTAGCAATTTTTATTAACTATATGATTCTTAAGATTTTTATTCATTTATTGAGGCATATCGTTGATATACGTTTCGAAAATGACACTCAATAGATTGAATGACTATGTGCCAAAGATTTATCACTATTGTTTTTAGTCTCTGCTTGGTCACTTGGACCGAAAGTGTGAGTTATCCAAAAATGCCCATGATGAATACCAGTATTTTATTTTCTCATTTAAATATATTCGAAAGATCTTCATCATTCAAACCAAATAAACAACAAGAGAGCGAACATTTATGTCTAATGCATTGCACATTTACGATACCATTCGATGCACCACTAGTTGTACCATCAACCTGCCGTGAACAGCTAACAACGAACCCATGTCAAATGTCAGTTATAGTTGATTATACTCACAAAGAATTAGTTTTTTTCTCTTTGGATGAGATAATGAGCTTAACTGTTAATGGTGCTCGTTTTGATACCGTTTCTAGCGAAGTGCTCGGTTTTCAATTCATGTACAATATACTATCTTGTATGGTTCACCATGCATGTTCAAATGGTGATAAATGCGAATGGAATTATTTAATAGGAAAAATTCAGGATCTAACCAAACGTGATTATCAACCATTGTATAATTCAGTGTCATTAAAACTTTATATTGAACAACCTGAGTCTACGGTTTCTCATTGTTATTCTTCAAATGAATTAACTGAATGCTCAGGTGGTGCATGTTTTTTTGTTGAAAGCGTTAACCAAGAAACTTTTACACCAGTAATAATTCGTAATTGTTTGTTGGATGAAATGCCAATGCTTCATTTTGCAAGAAGTCAATATACACCTGGTCCAACGAAATATGATTCTGATGTTTTGGCTTTTGCGTGCAATCTAAATGAATGTAACAGTCCTACGAATGAACTTACTATTAAACGATTAGTTGGATTTAATGAGAATAAAAGTATTGGTTTGATAAAGACAGGATGTTTATACTTAATAATTGGCTTGTATTTCATTATTTCCACATTGATTTAAATCGTTTGACTTAATTAAAAATAAAATTTTTAAAACGAACTTCAAAGGTTATTCGATTTATTTTATCCATAGAAAATTAGATTAACTTTTATTTGTAGTTGAACGAAAGAGAATGCGAATTCGCCAAACAATATATTGTGCATTTAGTTCATAAAGCTAAGTCAAGAGCCTCTGTCAATCAATTGCAATGCTAAAAATAGATTTAGCGTTATTGAGAAATCTCTCTCTCTCTGCAAAGGCTACCCGCAAATAAAGAATCTCTATGATCTTTTGTCGCCAAAGACTTTTACTACTACATAGGGATGTGCAGTGTCGGTGTAAATACTGAAAAACTGACCACTGGACACACTGTCGGTGTGTCCAGTGGAGCGCTGACGCCATTTTTGACGTAGTCAGTGCTCCACTGTGTTCAGCGTCGGTGCTCCAGTGGACACAACGCCGGTGCAAGTCAGTGGTCAGTACACCGACACTGCACATGTCTACTCCTACATTTTTTGGATTTCTTTCGATTGAAACTTGAATGTCAACATTCAATTACCGTTCGATGGAGGGATTACCTATAAATCTACCCCTCGATTTAACTGACATTTTTCACATACGACCCTAATTCTTTCATAGTTTTTTGTGTGACCAAATCAAATGATTGTAAAAGAAATTAGATGTCGTTCTTTCATCCAGCATTCTATTCATTATCATTTACTTTCAGTAAATCTTATAAAAAAAACCCTTTGCGTTTTTCACACAATCCTAATAATTATATTTCATATTTTTTTCAATTTTCAAGAAAAATTTAAATTAAGACTCTATATTTTAATCGACGGAATGATTTGCTTGCGTTACGTAACAGATAAGAAACATTGATAATAAGAATAATAAGAATAAGAATAACAACAACAGCAACAACAACAACAACAACAAAGGAGGAGGAAATAATATGTAGGCATACATCATGTGCAATCACTGTTGATCTACTAATCGAGAAAAAAAAATAAACGACGAAAGATACAGACACACATGCAAAGACATTTAGCAGGAACACGCTCTATCAACAGAATACACAAGAGAGGAGAGAAAAAAATGGTTTGACGTCGGTTAAACATTGATTTTTTTAAATATAAATGTAGAAATCACCGGCTTCAGACAAGGACGGACGAATTTAGGAAGGATCAAGACGATGATACGACCATATCTTGAATATGTGCAAGTAAGTCAGCATAAAGCTTTTCTGTATTCGATTCATTAGCAAATGCTTGCTCGAATTGACGGCGTTGCTCAATATTCTTTAACTAAAATAAATTAATCAATCGTTTTTGTTTCGTCTATTTCACAATTACCTGTATATAATATTCACGACCAGCAAGAAAAAATAGACGATTATCTAATTCTTCGAAGCGAGCACTAAAACGTGATAGCGTCAATGGAAACCTAAAAAGATCGTATTATCAATAAGAGTTGATTGAAAAATTTCGCGCACATGTATAGTGTTTAGTAAAAACGTAATTCTCATGAAGTCTTTAGTTTTTTATTTTATCAAGCTGAATTATATTTAGGAAAGACTCGAATATGAACAAATACCAGAGTTTAAAGGTACGCTTAAAACTCTCAATGAATTTTTTATAATTACACTGAAGAGGTTTGGAATAGAATGAACGAAAACTCGAAAAGCTCGTAAAATATCTACTTCACCATGAAAATGCTAGCGTTAGACTCAGTCCAGAAAACTTCCTATGAGAAACTTACAGTGAATCAGCAATAGCATGTGACGGACATGCGCTTAACATAAGACAGGTTAATCCCCATATGGCCATACGTATTGGTTTTCTTTGTGCAATACTAGTCATTGATAACAATGTCCATTCGTTCACTTTGGGTGAATAATGTGCATTAATTAAAGCTCGAAAAACTGCAAACACAGTATAGGCAAGTATTTGAGGATATAATTGTTGTGTTGATGCTGCAAATTCAAGAACCATTTTATTCATTAGGCGATCCGATAGGCCAATGTGTGCAAGTAATGATGGTAATGGACGTAGAAGAAGTATGGCTTCGTGTGGCAATGTTGATGATTGTTTTGTACGTTCATATAATTCTCCCACAAGTTCCATAACAATATTATCCGATGATGATATTACTGATGAGCCTTCAATCATTTCTTGTTCCTCATTGGCATGTTCATTGTTCGATGCATTTGCACTATCATTTGTTCTTTGTGATAATGTATAAATACGTGCAAGTATTAAAACAAGATGATCGATATTTAACCATGACGATTGACGAAGTGCTGTTATTGCACGTTTATACAAACGCCAGATGTCATTTTTAGGATATTGCCCAAGTGTTAGAAGTCTTTCGAGACCAATCGATATTATTTTTTGTGTTAAATTATCATTGATATCAATGGTATCATCTTTAAATAATGATGATAGTAGGTCATAAGAATTTGTATAGTTATTTTCAATAATATAAAATAAATTTGTTAGAATAAAGCCATTTAAACGTGCGTCTAAATTAACTTTTAAATTAGAATTTTGTATATCACTATTTAATTCTTGCATTAATATTGGTATTAAAGCTTTAGTTAAATCGTCTTCGTGACTTTCAAGTAAAAATAAACATGATGCATATGCATGCGTTTTTGTTATGAATTTAAAATTACGTTCAATTAAACGTATATATAATTCATTGGATTCTTTATTTGTTTGTCCAAGAAGTACACCGGACTTGCACAAACCATAACTTATTAACGATATCATTAGATCATCTTCATCGAACCAAGTTCGAAAATATTCATCACATAAATCATAGAGATTTGATAATTGTTGAGATGATGTAAATAAATCCGAAAGATAAATAAATGAACGCATTAATTCATATTTTAGTTGTAAACATAAACTATTCGGATTTGTTGTTAGCCAACTAACATAGAGTTCAATTAGAATTTGTAACGATGAAGTTAAATCAAGGCCATGACGAGAAAATAAACGATCAAATAAACTCTAAAAAATATATTTCAATAGTGAAAATTGAGGGTGCTTTGGAATTCTGAGAATTTGACGTAAGCTGTAAAGGCATAGAAACTCTTGTGTTCGTCTTTTATCTGTATGAAAAAATTAAAATTTACTTCCACCAGATTAAATTTGTCAAAATAAATAATGTGACGCCAATCTACAAGCATATTTTCTTTTTCATATCTAATGCGAATGCTACTATTTTATAGTTTATCAATAGTTAAAACAGATATAAACTCACGTTTGCAGGTAATGGTAATGCATTGTTACTTTGAATTGATGTTAATATTGTATCAAAGGAAAGTTGCCCATATGACAATAAGTCATTTGTACCTGATCGTTCAATATTTG
Organism: Rotaria socialis; assembly: GCA_905331475.1. Taxonomy (NCBI): domain Eukaryota; kingdom Metazoa; phylum Rotifera; class Eurotatoria; order Philodinida; family Philodinidae; genus Rotaria; species Rotaria socialis. The sequence continues at coordinate 35,342 of CAJNYU010001387.1, read as the reverse complement.
TAAATAAATTACTTAAACTTGCGTCTAATGTTGAGCGTGTTTGAATATATTGAGCACCGGTATCGGTTAATAAAAATGGGATAGATTTGTTTCGGCATCGATGTTCAAATGTTGTATCTGCTGGATTGCCTGAACAATTCAATCGAAGCGCATTTAACAAAAATGTTGTTACGCCACGAATCCATATACTACAACAAAGAAAAATATCTACGATCTATTATCTTTGCGTGATATCAATGTAGAAAAGTGACAAAATAGTTTTATGCAGAAATCGACGGCTCGGAGAGAGTAATGATAATCGTTTTCTTCCGATTTCAAAAGACGGCTACCTGCTATTTCTTCATAGTTATCGTATGCGAGAATATCTACTGCAAATAATCAACAGAATGAATTCAACATACATTATTTGATAATGCTCTCGGCATTGTCTCCACGGAGACCAGCAATAAGTATACAATAGAATATGTTTTTTTTCTTTTCTTACCATTGTGTTGCATTTGTTTCTAAAATTTCTTCTTTCGTTAAATTATTTGTCATTTGTTCATGATCATCATTATTTTGATGAGCTGGATTCATTGAAGCCAAAAACGAGACCCATATTTCTTGAAATTGTGTTCTTGACAACCAGCCAACAAGTGATATACGTTCAGTGTAATCAGCCATAATTTCTGAATGTTGTAATAAATCGGCTGGAAATGATGATAGACAATAATCCGTGGAACCGAATTGTAACTTTATGTCGTGTTGATTTTGTTCCCAAAACTGTTTTGGTATGCGAATAAATGAATTAAATATGGGCAAACGAAATAATAATATAGCTATTCGACGTAGATCATGCCGATAGAAATATGGAATAGAATTAATTTCTTTGGTTAATTCATAAAGACGGTTAAGATCATTGAATGATGTAAGTAAAAAATGTGTAAATGGACGTGTGTCAGGTTCGATTAAATTTAAATATGATTTTAATCCTTGATTTTTTTGTTTGCATTTGATAATTAAACCATTTCGGTGAAAAAGATATTCGAATATGGCGAGTATTGTTTTGGCTAGCGTACAACACGATATAATTTGATCTGGCGCACTAAATAATTGGTAGATTATTGATGTTGGATTATGTATTGTTTTGGTTAAACAACGGCAAAAACTTTCAATTAAATTCCAACTGAGATATGCTTTCTTGCGTGAAATTTTTATATAAATTATTTCTGCGCTGAATATTATAAATCGTAATAAATCACGTGTATCACCTGAAGAAAACTGACATGCTAATTCAGTGTTGGTTTGCACAGTTTCAAAATATATCGATATGGAATCGATTAAGGCAATTAAATATGGTTGATTATTAGAACATTCTACAAGACTTTTTATATAAATAGAATCAGGTGTTGATTCTTCATCATTGATTTTAATTTCAGTAGGAATTAACCGTTGTGTTGGCAATGAAAAACATAGATCGTTGATTTTTTTAATTAATGCACTCGTTGCTGCACGCCATAATGATGGAATTTGAGTACCAAGGATAAGACAATGCGGCATCGATAGCCATGTAAAATCCTAAACAAAAATTAGAAAAAAACGAATTGTTAACAGTATGGATGAGACACAGTAAAAGATCAAGCTATTCTGGATTAATTATAGTAAAGATTTTGATTAGAAATATTCCTGAATTTGTGATGTAATGAAACATATGACTGAATATAGAAAAAACTAGGGAATTTAGAGTTTATTTCGATTCGCTAACTTTAGAAAAGCATAGTTTTTAAAATTGAGGTGTTATCGGCCGTTCACAATGACATCCTCAATACTGACTTTGTCAAATCTGTGTATCAAAATATGCTGTAAACGTTATAGTTTACTATCGTTGTGTTCATCGATTGCTACACTCCTACTGAGAATTAGAAATTGCATCGTATTAAATAAATCTATCATCTGAAATGAAGTTATCCACTCAATTATTCTTTCTTTCTGAAATTTACGGAACGAATCCATTAATCTTCGAACATTTGGTTGCAAAGATAAGGAATCTCAAAGCGCGGTCCTCTACTCTACTTTAAACACTCTTCTTTCCAGCAAATATCCTGTTGAATTCTTAGTACAATCCTTAAAATTCGAAGTCTCCTATTTCCATTCGATCATCGTCACGAGAAAGACCTACCTGTGACATCATAAATGGTAACAACTTTTTGTAGGTTACAGTTTTCAACATTTGTGCATAAATCTTCGGTGTTATATCCATTGGACAATGCACTTTTTTAATCCAATTGATAACAAAATCTTCATCGTTACAATTAAGACTGCTGAAATCTTTCGTAATAATATCCATTGAAGTGTTTGATTCATAATTCATTCTTCCAATTAAACGTTGCATAAGTGCCCAAAGATGCTCATTTGATTTCGCATCATGTTTTTTCTTATCGGAATTACCGTTTGATGACGATGATGATAATGTTCCTAAAATTAATGGTAAATATTTTGGTAACAATTGTTTATTCAAAGTTTGTTCATCAAATGTTAACATCATTTCAATCCGACGGCAAACAATTAGTTCAGCTAAACGTAAAACAGTTATATAGGGTAATGTAAGAAATTGTTCGATTAATAAAACTAATAAAAGGCCACTTTCGTCTAGATGTATTCCTTCAAGTGTACGAAGAATTTTCAATGATAACAATAATTTGTTTCGTTTTAATAAATTATCCCAATTTGTATAGATGGATTCAACAAATAAATGACTTGCAACCGATGTACGATGGATAAGACCAAATAGATTATGTACATACGTACATGTATCACTTTGTTCAAATAATAAAAATAATAATTGATGATGAGTTATTATTGATATTAAATGTTCAACATATAGTTCATGACGACAAATAAGATCACAATAGGATTGTAATTGGCCACTGATGGATAGATGTGTTATTAACGATGATGGAGTTGGTATGGATAACATCGATGACCACCAGGCTTCTTGTGTATAATCAAGTATATTGAGTATATGTGTCCATTGAAGTAATAGTGGAATGTAATAAGGAGAAAGTAATTTAAAATAATCACTTAAAATAGTTAAATATGAAAATGTATCAAGACGATGAACTGTTTCATCGGTTTCATCGTGAATTAGTAATTTACGAAAATCATTTACAATCGTTCGAAATTGTTTAACTAAAATCAAATGGCAGAAGATATGTTGAAATCTAGGAACTTTGATCAGAGAGATTAATAGGATCAAGAGCGAAGGAGTTCAGTAGATGTATGATTTAGTTTTTCACATAAGCATACGAATCAGGAGAGGCCTATGATAGAATTTTATCTTTTATATTGATAGATCTTTCTATGCAAATTTTCAAATCGAACTAACAAAATCAATCCTTGTGATGGTCTCTTGGACAGAAAAGATTATTGGATCCGTTTCGCTCAAAACTTGATTTTTTTTAAATTGCGTTGCTCACTTTGAGCTGTTTTACACGTGAAAATGTGTTATTCATAATTTTTTCTTCATCCTATCTTAGACTTAGAAATCATGTCTACATAGATATTAATATTTCAATCAATTACCATTATCTATGATATGTATTATTAAATAGATATAATCGGCTATGAGTGAAACTAATATCATATCAATTTGACCACGGGATTGCCGAGTATTCGTCAACAGACGTAACACTACATCATGTAAAATACGAAGAAGAGCTCTGAAAAAGAAATAGCCATGTAAAATTTGAAATAACGATATGAATTATCTTTACGAATACTTACGCACTAAAAGTTTCATCGCGTATTCCATTGATTGATGATGAAGCATCATTCCATCTTGCTAGTATAGCATCTTCAGTTGAATTTTGAACCAAACATCGAAGTATAACATTAATGTTTACTAACCATCGATTCATCGTTTGACGATTAATATCCTAAAAGTTAAACATTGAGAAAGCCGAATGTTCTTTTTTTTGTAGCAGAAAGAACACGAACCATTCTATTTGCTAATGCTCGAAAAGCAACCACGAATGGATCGATTGGACGTAATGCAACTGCTGATACAACATCAAATATTGTTAATTGTGTTGAATAAATATCTAATAAAGCTTGACCCTATTTGCAAAAAACAAATGTTAATGCGAATAACAACGAATAAGAGAAACCTTCGATGGGCCAAGTACAACATGTGATTGTAAATGAACAAGAAGTACATCGACTATTTGCCGTGAAAGACGCTTCCACTTATCGCCTTCATTTCGAACACTATCAACAATAATTGTTAACAATTGCAAAGCCTATAGGAAAATAAATTATTCTAATGCAAAATTGGCAATTCTTTTGAGCTATATTTTTTAATATTCGAAATTCGATTCTTAGACAGATCAAAAATCATCTCGTTCGAAACAAATAGCAAAATAATTGAAGTATCGGATTCGAATTCTCAATCTAGTTTGTATAGCATTTACTTTATTATATCGAAGAAGTTTCAATAATGTTTGAACGATGACCATTCGTTGTGCTTCCAATTCTTTATTATCAGCTTTGACTCGAACAAGAAACAAATCATAAACAACTGGTTCTAATGCCAATAACGCTAAAGATATAACTTATGAAAAAAAAATCAATTTTTCTTCTTATTCTTATTTTACCATGTGTTTCAGGTTCGTGTCCACTTGCTAATAATAGATCACAATGCTTTATTACATCTTGTACTTTAATAACTTGTTTCGAATGTAGCGTGTCATGTGATAGCATAACAAGAAATTCAGCAATACGATAAATAAAATACGATGATACATCGTAACCTGATATATGTTCTTCAATCATTTCCAATTGATTAATAATATGTGTAAGAAAATGCTACGAAAGCAAGACATAATTTAAATGAAAGAATGAAAATAAAACGAACCTCGTCAGCGTCTAATAAACTGTAATTAACGCGAATTAAAAGTAATTCAACAAGTAAATCGAGTACAGAAGCTTGAAAATCAGTTTCATTTGAATTAACATATTTTTTAAGACTGAGAATAACAATTGGTTCAAACAAACGAATGTAATGACCTATTTTTCCACGTTCTGTTCGATTTGGTGGACGTTTTAGATGCTCAATTGTTTTCTGTTGTTTTTTAGTTAAATAAAAACTAAACAAAAGAAAAAAAAAACATATTGAATGTGCGTGTTTCTTTCTTCAGTGATTTGAATTTTACTCTCTTATTGGGCTGTTTTCACTCGGTTGATCACTATTAACACTTGGTGTGTGTCGTGAACCGAATAAATACTGCATTGGTTGTCGAATCGTTATTGTATGAATATTAGTTAGAGAATTATTCAATGGTATTTGTGAAACAACATTTACAGGTTTTGTATCGGTAGGCAACGGCGGATTGGCTGTTAGTTGATGAAGATTTAGTAAGAACTAAATGAAGAGAAACCAAAATAAAGTCTGAAAAGAGTTTGTAGATATTTCATTTCTCATGATGAATTATAGAAAATTCTAATCTTCGCGTACTAATTGATAAACTCATTACTTGGGCTTTGCCTAATGAACACAGAAAAGTGAAAACCCAAGATGATTCAAATTTATAGGTATAGTTAGAAGTGATATTTCAGGGCCAATATTTGATTATCACAATTCTTAGAGATTCTATGCTTCCAATTCAATAACACAAGACCGGAAGAACAAATCAAACCAAAGAGGCATTTCTCCTATTCGATATGATCGATCGACAAGCAAAACAGGAAATAAGAATTTTTCTTCGCTAGTTCCGCACAGTCATATCGAATAGATGTTTGAAATTGCTATGAACGAAATAAAGCGATTCTTAAATGCTTGGATTATTTCTTATTCTCTCTCTTGTAAACGATAATAAGAGGGTAAACAATCACAATTTTGACTCTATGCATGAAATTGAATTTATAATAATTACCTCTTGTGTGCATTGAATAGTTTTTATTTTGTCGATATTAAATGTTGATTTAAGATAGTTAAGTGTTTCTTCCAAATGCTTTGACATGTCTTGAATGGAAACGAGATTTAGAACTGATTTTAAACAAGTTAATGTTGTAGCAATTAATTGTCCAAAACGATCCGTTTCTAATGAACTTAATAGACTTTTATGTGTTTGATAGGACGAACGTATTAATTCGAATAATTTCATCATCGATGGATTATTTCCGAAAGACCCTAATTGTGTACGAGTAAGTTTTTTATCTTTATCTGAACTGGATGTATTTAATGCTGTTGGCGAATCTTTACTTGTTGTTAGCGAATTCGTACCATCGTTACTAGCTGAATCCTTTTCATTTCCTTAAGAAAGATATAAAATAAATGAATTGAATTAAATTTATAAGAAATTAGAATTACTTGAATCAATACTATTTTCAAATCGTTTTTTTAATTGTTGCGGTGATGCAGGAAGTTGTGGAAAATTTATTTTTGGTGCTTGCGGAACTGGTGGAACTGTATCTTCGACAACACACGCAAATATTGATAGAATTCTGTAAATATAAAAGCAAATAAAATAAGAATCTATTTGTTGATCGGAAAAGGTTTTTACTTGATTAAAAAATGAAAAACTTTTTCTGTTGATTGAAGATCAGCCATATCATTTGTATCATTTGTTAAATCTTTAAAGGAGAAATTATAAGAAAAGCAAAATGAAAAATATTTTGCTCTTACTCAGAAAGATAAGATTGAGAATATCGAGTAATAATTGTAAATTATTGAGGTCATGTAAAATAAATGGATGTTTAAAAAAATGAATCAGTAAACGCAGTTCATCATATTGATTATGAAAAAATGATCGTATTGTTTTTGGTGTTAGAACATTGAGAAGCGCTAAAATGCCTTCGAAACATCCAACCTAAATTGAAACAATAATTTAGATTAATAAAATTAAAAGAATTAACCAACAATTTGTATTCGAGTTGTTGCTTGAGCTAAGCGATCAAAAATCAGAGTTGATAAACATGATACTGTTTCACATTGTACTTCATCATTGGATATGGCTGTTGAAGTATTTGATTGTTGTAATGAATAATGAATTTTATATATCCATTGGCATGAATAATTAATCCATTTTAGGAGAGAATGTATTGGCCATTGGCACGGTAAAAATGAACTTCGATCGACAAATCTGAATTTAAAATGTAAATTTCAACTTAAATTAAACGATCGAATTTCGGAGTACATAAGACAGGGTCGGAAGTCGGGTCACCGGATTTGTTCACTTCCAGCCGGAAACTAGCACATTTCGTAACGGATACAAAAATTAGATTGATTTGATCAAAAGCATTATCTTTCCTCTGAGTTAGCGCCGGAAATTCTATAAAAAGTTCTTGTCTATCGTTTTCTTCGATGTATTAAATCTCAATAACTAAATGAACTGATGGTACGAAAACGCTACTAAAGCACTTATAATTTACTCCATTAAGAAGAGCTTAAATTGAATTACAGAATTGACTATGTGACATACTTTGCAAAAGACGAAGCTGCTACTTGACGGACACGTACATCTTCATCGGTAAGAAATACAACAATGACATCAACACAACGATCAAGCCATGCTCGATTCTAAATGAAAAACAAAACATAATTCCATAGGATAATTTTTTTATTTAAAACTTAACTGTTTTTTTCAATTGTTGCTGTTGTTCAAGATAAGTTAATATTCGAAAATCAACGTCACCAATAAGTTGAGCTAGAGCAATCTATTTTTATTAGAAAAGCAGTGAATTATAAATTATAGATAAATATTGTTCTACTTTAGCAAGAAGATAGGAACTTGAGCTATGTTGAATAGAATCTTCTAATAATTCAATTCCTACGATTGTTAATGCATGACTATTTATTAATAAAACCGGTAATAATGTTCGTAGAGCGTTTATAGCAACGTGTACAACACGTGGACTGTTATCATTGAGACAAAATCGAAATGCAGACAGTAATTCAGCTAATATACCTAATTGAATATCTGTAAAACAGCGACAGAGAAAGCAAGAAAAAAAAACAAGCATGTATTTTATTATCAAAAGAATAAATTCATATTCTAACCTAATCTTGAACTCTCTTGAGAATCAGTCGATACAAGAGAACTTTGATTGATAAATGAATTATTAAATGAATTCGATAGTGATGATATCGGTTGAGATATTGTTAGAAGGTGTACTGTTGTTTGAATTAGTTTAGCAAGTAAATTCGCACAGGCACCACGTAGAGGTGGATCTCCATGTTCACGTAACGATAAAAGATACGTTATAACTTCAAATTAAAAAAAAACAAAACGTTTATTAGGCATACAATTTCAAATGATTTCACTTGCATTATAGTAAAATGCTTCTGACAAAGGGAATTAGTGTTCTCACCAGAGAATTTAATACCAATCACAAATTCTATTTTCTAAAGTAATCGGAGATCTTCAAAGGCTAACGGAAATTCCTAAGAGAATAAAATCGAATTCTATTTTTGGAACTCAAATCGAACTGCTCCGATTACACTCAATCAGCCAATACATGAAAAGAGTTGTTTGTCCTATCTGGTAAAAGTTCCTTCATTTTTAATGGTGTACTTTTCTTCATAACATTGCACAACTGTTCACTCTACTATGATTGAATTAAATATGAAAAAAATCATTCATTGAACTCTCAATTAATCTAAGAAGTTACTCAGCGCTTTTTACTAAAGTAAAATTTTAAAATCAAAAACAACAATTTCGACATACCTTCCGTAGGATAATCAAACGAATCGAAAAATGCAAACGGATCAATTGTTGATAAATACGAAAGACATGTTAGTGTAGCACATTTGATACTAACACGTGATTCGTCATCACTCTTAATTGTACCATCCATGTTAAGTATAAATCTAATCAGAAAAAAAACTGTTTAAAAATATCGAATCTTCAATTCTTATACTTTGAAATAAGTTGTTCAACAAGTTTAGCAGCTGATGTTCGTTTTTCATTGTTTTCTATTGATGTTGCATCTAGTTCATCATGCATTTTATTTACTAAAATTTCTTGTTGTTCATTTATTTCAATTAATGAACGTTGGTATGTTGGATAAGCTATACAAATAATCGCATAAATAGATTCCGAATTTATATTTTTAACATCAATCTTTACCTCTCCTTAATACTTGATTAACACGTGTTTCTTCTATGAATCCAATTTGAGTGGAAATTAGTAATTGATCCAAATCAAATAGATTCGTATATTTAAGTATTATTTCAAGTGTTTCCAATGAACTTGATACAACATTATGATCATTATGTTGTAAACAAAGATAACTAACCATATCAATACACTGAAAAATATCAATATTAAAAATAAAGAAATTCCTATTTTGTTTTCTTCAATTTCATTGTCTATTTACTTCGATTATTTGTCGAACATTAATTGACATATTTTGTTCATTAGAATCAATATTTTTACTTGTATTTAATGGTTGTTGAAAATTAATTGTTAATGATTGAAATTCTTCAATATTGATACCAAGTAATTGTACAAGATTTTTTATTAAGCCAAGATAACCAATCACCAACCGAGTACTATCAGCTTGATTATGATGTTCGAGTAATTTATCTATGAAACAAAACATAAGAAATGACAATTTCTTAGAAGAAGAAAAACTTACCAATTGCAATTGTCATTAGATAACGAGCAACGCCCATAGGATGACGAGAATAACGACATATGATAGTAAGACAGGCAGCTGATGAACGACGAATCAGTGCAGATTCATGTGACATATTTGCCAAATAGGCCGAGATAAGTTCCTACGAAAAATTTATATTTTAGAAGAATACAATGCAAGAGTTAAAATCCGACCAGCAGATCCAGGCAGATATTATATTTGAGGAGAGGAAAGGACAATACGTCCTGTTCTTCGTGACAAAACGAACAGTAAAGTCTATAGTCTAGTTTTTAAGAATATAATAGTCAAATAGATGTCCCTATGTCTGGTTCAATTATGCTTGAGAACAGTTGAAGTATTTTTTGCATAGAAAATACACACTAGCGTCCTTCTCGATTGTTATGCACATAGTGAGTGATGTTCGATAGGACAATTAAAAAACAAACCAACACTCAAATAGACTAAAGCAGTGTCTTAACGAGTCACTCCAGTATAGAAGCACATGTCCAATCTTATTTTTGGCAAGGACAAAGGATCATAGATAGGAAATTTTGTTGAAAGAGATCAGAATGTGCAATTTCCGAGGGCAACTTTTGCTTCTTGTGAACTTACTTTTATTTCTTTATCATTAATAGATCGACCGATAATACGAAAAATAAGTTCATAATAATCCGATAATTTTTCATGGACAATATCTTCTGAACGAGCAGCAATCGAACAGAATGACAATGATAAATGTTCAAAAAATGGGCGAATTTTTTTCGGATGTATTACATCGGCTAGTTCAGCAAATCTCCATAATGCACCTGATTACGAATATTTTAAAATTAATGATAAATTCAAATCAATCAGAAATCTAACCTTTTAAAGCTCGCGGTCCAACATTTGGATTTCGTTTTATAATTCGATGCAATTCAACTTGAATTCTTGTTAAATTTATTTCTTTATGATTCTATTTCATAATTTAAAAAAAGAAAACCAAGATAATTTAATGAAAGAACAGAAGATTTTTTTTTTCTACTTTGACAAGTTTACTAATATTTTCTTCAGCAGATATTCGTACATCATAGTCAGTTTCGTCGCATGTCATAAATAATGTTTCTACGCTAGCTGTAAGTAATTTAAAATAATTTTCATTGTTAGCTCTAGGAAGAAAAATCCATTCGATAAGAGATAAAAACAAACCCGAGAAGAAAAACAATTATTTACTTAATCAATGATGGTGAACAAAGTAAATCAACTATATTATTCAAATGATGAATTTTTTCTTTGCTTATAGATGCTGCATCTAATCGAGATCTATGAGAGAAACAAAAATGATCGATCGAAAATGTTAAAAGAAAGAAAATTCAATGTATACTTTTCATTGCTTGCTATTGATGTTTCTGATGTTGTCGTTGAAAGTAATTTGAGAACCTCAAGTGATTTGCTTAGTTTATCCATTTGTTTAATTTATATCAATTCATTTACTATAATTCAAATAAATAAACGACTAAATCTAAGAGTCTTTAATAACAAATGAATGACTGGTCGACAGCAAAAAAAAGTAAGTCTAGCTAACTTATTTTTATTGAATATTTTAAAACACCATTGACGTTTCGGTGCTAAACATAGATAGATGACGCTAGATGAGTACAATACATGGAACGAGTCTTCTCATTCATCAAAATTCTTGTTATTCATAATATGTATCCTCGGCAATAGAAAAACCAACATTGAGATAGATTGAAGGTGATTCTACCATTGAAATTGTCGTCATTTTTTCTCTATTGTATGAATTAGGACATTAGCTTGCGCTGCATTTATTGATAAGATTATTCTATATGCAACTTTTAAGATAATACAAAAAACAAAAACAAAACTATTGAATTTCATTTCACGTCGAATCAGCGAAAGAATATATTCACCAAGACCAAAGAAGAAGAGCTAATTACGAAGCAGATACCATACTCTTTGAGCAGAATGATTTATGTGGGTTTGTCGTACGAAAGAAAAATTTAGTAACATAAAAAGTATTTTGTTTTTTCCACTTTTCTGTATTGTACACTTGTTTAAGATATTTTATCTCTATTAAATATTATACAAATCCCTCATATAATCAGTTTTATAGTTTACGCGTTAGATTTATTCGTAATTTTCCTCTGTCTACACAAGAGTGACAACAAGCCTGTATTTATTTCTCATTCTCAAAAATTCTACAAGTATGCTGAACACAGAAAAAATCTCATTCTATGAAATAGTTGAACTATTGGTTGCCTGCGTAGCATTCGAATTATCTGTTGTTTTACTTCGATGACTCCCTAAACTGTTAATCGTCACGTCATGATATTTTTCTGAGCTGTTGTTAGACTGTGAATGCATACAATGTCTTCGTAGAATATAAAAAGCAACCATTCCAACAAGAATTAATAAAACGATTGTAATTGCAATGCCGATAATTAATGTTTTCATTGAATTATCTTCTTAAAAAAGAGACAAACGTACAACAAGATCTCAGTAATAAAATAAATCTTTAAATAATCACTTTCTCTGTATGAATGAATAATTTTAACTGATTTAAGTGTTATATTTCCATAGATATTAATTTGTTTCACACTATCTAATGATTCACGTTTTTCATATTTAAAAAATATATGTTCATCAAAAGAAATCTTAAAAAGAATTTTTAAAAATCAATTTCTAAATCAATATCTTTTACATTAAAACTTTCATCTTGATCAATTAAAATATTCATCATAAATGTTGTATTCACAACCAATGGATTCGGTGTTAGTTTTATCTCCGAAAGCCAAGTAGCTTTATACTTGGAATTAAATATCATCATTGTCTGTGTAGATTTAAGATGGAATGGTATATTATCTTTATTGATTCGTAAATCAATATAAAAACTAAAAGACGCAAACTAATTTCAATTCGTTAGAATTCAATACTCACTTAGGCTCGACTAGTACGCCACGAACAATTATTTCATCATTTGGTATGAGTTTCGATAAAATGTTTTCAGTATAATTAGTAAGCCAAGCATTCTTCAGTCAAAATTAAAACAAAAAATAAGTATCTAAGCGAGTAGAAAAAGAATTTCACCTGACTTCCACCATGAACAGGATAAATAAAAAGCCAGTGTCTATCGAAGAATAAGATTATGCTAATAATTAGAATTTTATGATTTGAATATGATAATCTAAGTAGTATTAAATGACACATGGAACCAATAGATATAGGAAAGTTGATGGCTGAATTATCGCGCCATTCTTATCTTTATATTTATAGTAGAAGAATAAACGAATACTTGAAACTAATACTATTATCAACGATTTCCTACATCAGTTTGAGTATAAAGAATGATTTGAATTTTTACTTGCTCTGTCCGGTAATAATACTATTCGACATGAGTACATAATTACCTCAATAAATGTATTATAAATAGCTTCAATGACGAAATATCTGTTTATTATAGTTACTAATATCAAACAGAAGATAACACAGTCAACATTAAAAAATACGATATTTCATTTATTTACTATTCATATGCAATTTTAAGCGCTAGAATATTTCATTTATTAACTGCGAAATCGGTACAAAACATACTGCGATGCGGCTAATGTCCATAGAATTTCATGAAGTAATAAATGAAAATTTGATTATCTGACAGTGAACACATTATACGTAGTTGAGAAAATTCTCTATGTTTGGCTTTAGGAAGGAGTACAATTTTTTATGGAATTAAATGAGGGTAAATTTAATTTCTATTTAGCTCAGTTTGTTATTGTACGTCATTAAGATAGTACAATATACCCATCGAGTCCAAAAAGTAGTGACGTCTGAATCATATTTCGGTGATAACGCAGAGGTTCCTCTTGCATTTCGATGCAGCAGCCACCAAATTACGGATTGAACATACGTTACAATCTCAAATTTCTAGAATTCGAACCTTAAAAGGTGAGTGAACTTTAATCTCTTCCAGTGATATATATGTATTCTTTTTGATTGAAACCATCAATGATAAACAAAGTAATATCGACTCATTGCTTATACATACACAAACATCTCTAACTTTCAGTTTCGTTACAGGAACACGATAGAAATGTTTTTCATATTTTCTTATTGGTATACATCTGTTATTTTCTAGATACAGATGAGATTTATTACTTTTACAGCCTACTGACCGATGTCACAATCTAATTCAATGAGATTGAATCTAAAACTATGGTGAAAGCACTTTAGTGCTCAGAAAGACACACTATGATTGTATTTATCTTCTTTTCGTTGCTGTACTTCATAGCTGGATGCAATGTGCTAAAATTGCAGCTTGATATTGGTGTGAGAAGGTGTTGTGTTAATGCTGCATGAAGCAAATAAAAGCTAGTCGAAATAAATGGTGATTCGAACTAGAGCTCAGCATGGGACGGGATCGGACGAACATTTTTAGAAAATTTAAGCTGACAAGAAAGAATCGAAGTCTTTTTCGAGGTGATTCTATTATATGCCTACTATCTTTATCCACTAAAATTATATTTATTGACGTAAGTGATCGTTTTCAAATTTTATTCTCATATTTTAAAACTTTTTCGATATATCTTGTTCAATTTACCAAAAATATTTAAAAAAAAACGAATATAAGCGTTTAAAAGTCATCTTGCACAACGATCTTAATTTTAACGGATAGAGACAGTATGCATATCATAGAATCATATCGAAAGAAATTTTGATTGTTTCTTGTCTGCTTAAAATTTTCTAAAAATGTTCGTCCCATAGGACGCCCAATGCGGAGCTCTGATTCGAACGAATTTATTCAATGAATGAAGAATCATAAACTTGAAGCGTCTTTTTAATATGTTCAATCTTATTCATCAATAGTTTTATTTGGGGATCCGTTGGTGGAAGCGATTTTTGCTGAATAACAAACGAACTTTTCCATACAAGAAAGTGCTTTCGAGTAGGCCCCATATAATAATATAATACACGGATATTGCTGTAGAATGAAGTCAAGTTAGGATGATTGTCTGGTAGACAGCGTTTTAGTATTGAATGAGATTGACGGTAAAACCTATTCAGGGCCTGAGTGTAGGTGTCTGAACAAAAATACTCTCACATTCACATCAACACCCATATCCACACCCACACTCACACCCTACTTTCAAGTTGTTCATCATGAATTAATTCAAGTTCGTCATATTTCTGTCACACAACGTAAACTTCGCAGCTATTGAGCGCGCCAATGCCGGTCTTGTAGCCACCACACACGAGTACAGTACCATTACAACTGGTCGAAAGTATCGCGGCTGTATGAATGTGTCTGGCTACGTTAAGACTGGCCACTTGAGTCGAGACGTAATTATTATCTGGATCGATGAGTTCACAAGTTCGTATTGACGTGGTACCATCGTAACCGCCAATGATCAAAATTTTCCCATTGGGCAATAGTGTACTTGTGTGCCAGCCACGTGGAGACAACATGGTTGTTGTGATTGTAACAAACTGAAGAGTATCAACGTCAAAGAGGGCGAATGTATTGAGATAAGTAGCGCTGTTAGTACTCCCACCTGCAATCAATACTTGGTTGATAGGATGTGGCACATAAGTACCTGTGTGATAGACACGTGCGGTTGGCAAGCTAACTCCAGGGGTGAGCGGAATGAACGCATGCGATGATCCTTGATAAAGGCTAACAATCCCATAGTAAGAAACTCCATCAGTACCACCAGTTATTAAAACAAGATCAGAAGTGTTCTGAAGAGGTGTGGCTGTGTGCCAAACAAGCCCCACTGACATCGTATTAATGGCAAATGCGAACGCTGAGGGGGACCCAATACTAAAAACTTGAGCCCTGCTTGTAACAGCGATAGTATTGACGCCACCTATGAGTACTAGTTGTGATTCACCTACGATAGCCGATCTTTGTGCATAAATTGCCGATGCTAGATAAATGGTAACGATGCTTTCCGTTGCTGGGTCATATATATCAGCAGTACCTACTGCTGAAGCACCATTATAACCGCCAGCAATGATAATCCACGATGACAAGGAGCTCATCGAATCGGCTGTATGATAGTAGCGTACTGATGACATACTGCCACTTGACTGAAAACATCCCGTTGACGGTATATATCTTTCTATCGATGCTAGCCCAAAGCCTGCATTAATACCACCTGTGATAAGAACACTACCGTCTTGTGAAATGAATGTACTTGTATGATAGTAGCGAGGAGTGGACATATTTCCAACTAAATACCAAGTATTTGATGGTTGCGATGCAGTGGATGTGAAACAGCCTATAAACAAGCAACAGGTCTTTCGTTTGTTGATGAAAAATGACTCTAGTGACAGATAATTCTGGCTGAGAGTAATGTGTCCGAAACGGTTATATGTTTACAGTACTCACTCTGCGATGTCGTCGTTGTCGTACTCGTTGCAGTTGTTGTCGACGCCGTTGTGCTAGCTTAAGAAATATACACACACACATATTCATGTATTAAGTCGGTCTCAGGCGTTTGGCGCACAACCAACACGATCTACGTAGCATCTATTATACTCTATTATTTTAATCACATCATTAGAGTAGGAGATCTTCAGAAAATTTATTGAAGCACCATTGAATAATCAAGCAAAACTTGCTCGGATTACTCCTGTAGTGATCCGTAGAAGTTGCTATTCATGTTTAAACGTTTTAGAATCTATCATATGATTACTTTCTTAGAGTTTCAATTGATAATAAATAAAATTATGCCTTTTATTCTTGTTCAATAGCCAAAATAGGAAGCGTAGAATCCCAGACCCTCAAGCGAAGTCCAGCTCGTCTCACGCTTTCAACTAGTGCATAGACAATGTTTGACAAGATCAAACTTTGACCATGCACAACAGATCGATACTTGCTACAAGCTCATATGCCCTAGAAGAACTAGAACCGGTTCGAGGTTATTGACGTAAATGAGCGCTTTGAAACGCCACAAAGTACATTTTTCGATAATACAATGGAATAGTAATTTTTAAACAATTTAAAAATATGAATGCTGAAAAATATGACTAGATGATTGCTGTTCAATTCCAAGCGAAAATAGCAAATTTCTAGTTAAACTACCTGTTATCGATAGACCCAAATGGTAAGGAATTTCTAGAAGACGATTTCAGAAATTTTAAAGTCATTAGAGAGATTAGCATATGCACGGAGCTACTAGAAGAAAAAGTCAGGCAATTCTACAAAAATAAAAGACATCCAAACGAATGAATGAAACAGTTGATTGGAGGCGAGTTTCAAAACATTTGTCTAGTCTGAAATATTCTATTACAAATTATACGCTGCTACGTAGAACATCATGAGGAGTTACCGCGAATAATAAGTTATCGAAAAACCCATGAATATAATAAAATATGATTCAGATTATGAAGACTTAACAACCTATTGGCAGTCTCTTGGCTTAGATATCACCCAAGATTTGTGCGAGCCGAGTTTATGCAATTGTAGTTTGAAAAACTCGCAGAGAAATAGACAATAAAACGAAACAATTTAAACGACTTTTGCTTTAGTCACTATGAAGATAATGGTAATAAAGATGCGCCAAACTTCAATACTTCTATAGTCTTTCTTAAATAGCAATACTCACTAGTACTGGTCATTGTTGCCCTTGATGAATTAATGATAAATACAGTCACAATAATACCGACTGATATAATAACTGTAGCCGAAACAACAAGGCCCACTACAGCAACGAACCACCAACGACTGAAAAAAGTTTCCGTCGAGCTTTGTACTGCCACCAACGGCAGTGATGATGGCTGGGAACTGAAACCATGTGGCATTGATCGATTAATATCACATAACTCTAGCATTACTGTCCTCGCCACAATGATTTTAATCTTTTACTTGATGAAAGTGGACATACTATTTTATATGTTGCTCTCTTCGTGTATGAAGTATTTGTTTGCCGTAATTAGAAATTTCGAGAAACCATATCATAGTCTCATCGTAAACAGATGCCTGGGTAGATGGTTGCTATTATATTATTTACTCGAAAGCGAAGCATACTAATTTTGCACGAAACAACGATTGGTTGCTGTTATTCTGTTATTTATTACGAAATAAATTTCATAAGTACGCTACTGCATCGTAGAAAGATTCTATTCCAGTGGTTCGAAGCAAACTTGGTAGGAAGTGTCCGCAAGATCTTACTTTTCGAGAATAATTCGATCTTGAATATAAACGCATTGAATAAATAGATCAATCTTAACCGGCATTTATCGAAGAAATGCCTGCAAACATTTTCAATCGAATATCGCTCATCAACAACATTCAATCTTTTTAAAAATGTAAAACTTTTTCAAGAAAACTGCTAAAAGTCAAGAAAGTGCACTTAGAATTCCATGTCAAGTACTTGTTGTAGTAAAGTTATCAATCGCATAAACATACAGTTCTTTGATATTCCATCCGTTTTGAACTCTAATGAGTGTTTGCTCTTCAGATGCATAGTAAATAGAAAACACAGCGATACCTATCAACTCGGTCGCAACTCACATATTGAATTTTCTCAAACAAGCCTATTCAAGTTTCTATGCAAATCTTGTCAAATGGATCAGTTTTGGTGACTAAGATGCATAAAAGAAAGCCTTTACACAACTTCTTAACGATGGAACCAATTAAGAGCGAATCTAGCAGAAGAAGTATGCCATACCTCGAACAATCTGATTGTAGCTTGATGCTCACACCCACATCCTTGTTGACATCTTATTTTGCGAAGCCTTGATTTAATTATGTTTCAATAGTGATTCTGTAGTGTTGTCTTCTACTCATTCAGTTTGAGTAATGAATATTTATAATTTATTCCGAACACGCGCAAGACTCACTAAAAAAAATAGTAGGACAAATTCTATCATTAATAATTCTATTCGCATAGAAACGAGAAGCATGAGAAATATGAGCTTGACAATAGAGTATTAATGCTGTTTTCGGATGTGAGTACGCGCGTCTTGTCAACCATGCCCACATCCACACCCCACCCTCAAGCTGACGAATCGACAGATATGACACATATTGTGAATGTCTCAGTATTATAAATCATTTCAGAAGGATGGCTCATAATTCTTTTAATGATTAGCATTATGTTCTTTTTTATATCGTTTCTGTAATTAATTCATCTAAATAAAATGGTCATTGTGGGCAGTCTAATGAGTTGGGTCTGGCTTCAAAAAACTTATCAGCTGTATCAAATAGAAAAAAAATTGTTTTTAAACTCACTGCTGTTCATTGCATTTTATAGCTTTAATATTTATAGAGAACAAACAATCAGATTTATCTTGTCTCAATTTCCCGTTTATCAGACATCTCGATAAACGGATCAATATTAAATTATGGTAATTTTCTTAAAATAGAATGAGCAATGATGCTTTTCAATATAGTGAATATCTCTGATACGATATATCAAGCTGGATGCTCCATTTCTTTTGGCAATTTTGCACAGTATTAATTAGTTGAGATAGAAAAATTGTATTTATTCTTGTTTGACATAGTAAACAATAATACTGATAATACCACCAACAATAACCAACATAAGAATACCACCGCCTATGATAAAAACCGTTTTTATTACGTTTGCTCTTGTATTGGTTGAATGATAAGCATTTAATTGATCTTTACCACGATTGATTTTTACTTGAAATTGGTCTCTATTAGGTAACGATGAAAATATAATTTCATTGATATCTTTACTATGAATATTTGGTAAAGCAAAATTTATATCTTGGTTTAAACATAAATAGAGAAGTAAATACATATGAAAAGAATATAATACTCTACGAAATATATCGAACATAACGAAATTTGAACACAGGTTCTACTTTAGAAGTGAATTCACTAGAATTGTTGACAGCATTTTGCATGACAACGAAAATTGTATTTGATTTCATAATGAGAAAATCATTTCTTTGAATATCATTAATGAGATCATTGTACACTAGACAAGAGCATTGAGAAGCTAAAACAATCTATTTTTTATGATGCAGAAAATTGTTATTTATTGCAATTTAGATCTATACAGGTTTTGTGTTAATCAACAACATTACCATTGGTTCTCAAATTGGAAGTGCTATTAACAAGAAAATTAACAGCGAATTGGAGTTTAGTATTGTTAGAAAACCTTTAACATCCTCTAAGACATATATATATATATATAGCTATTATTTTCTCTGTGCACAATAGTGTGCATGTCACATAGAAGTTTGAATGCAGGCTGTGTATTGTTAGAGATAATCATGCTAATATTTTTCTGGATACTTCTATACTAATGTAGCAGTCTGTGAAGATAACTGATTTTAAATAATCACTTATTTTTTCACTATAACGCCAACGAAGAAAAACGAAAAAGGCAGATTCTTCCAGAAAGACACAAGTAGAAATGACTGCTAAGTGCAAGACAAACCAATACGATCATAGCATTTCGTATTGGAAGATAAATGAATATCGGTGTAAGTTTACTTAACTCATTGCAGCAAATTTATCTTATAAATAAATAAAACGTTGTCTTTTCCAACTGTTGGATATTATGATCTCTGTTCCTTGACCAATAGAAATCCGGCAATTTTTTTCCGAGATATTTCAAACATCTTCTTCGATATATTTAAACTACACAAGACAATATATAGAAGAATATATGCACCAGATCTCCGCGTGGGACGAGATTGGACGAACACTCTTAGAAAATTTTAAGCAGACAAGAAAGAATTGAAGTCTCTTTCGAGGCGATTCTATTATATGCTTACTATCTTTATCCATTAAAATTATATTTATTGACGTAAGTGACCACTTTCAAATTTTATTCTCGTATTTTAAAACATTTTCCGTATATGTTGTTCAATTTACCAAAAATATTTTTAAAAAACGAATATAAGCGTTTAAAAGTCATCTAAGACAACGATCTTAATTTTAACGGATAGAGACAGTATGCATATCATAGAATCATATCGAAAGAGATTTCGATTGTTTCTTATCTGCTTAAAATTTTCCAAAAATGTTCGTCCCATTCCGTCCCACGTGGAGCTCTGTATCAGATAATACCTGATCATAGCTTTAGCTAACATCAAAATTACAACATATGCATGTTTTAATCAATCTTGAAGTGTTTTTATATACATATGCTACGTAGGATGAAATGAGCATTAGGGAGGGCAGTGGAACTTAACAAACTCGAGACATGCAGTAATATATTTTATGTCTTTTTTAATGCACATTATATTTTTCGCTTCAGTTCGAACAAAAGAAAATTTATTGTTATCCGGTTTCACATATTCATAATGCACAAAATAGTAGGGTAATCAGAACCGACAAGGTATATCTGTGACACAATGTGATTAATTGTATGGTTCCGTGTTGTGTGAGTGTAAGTCTAGTATCCTATCAAACCCGGACGTCAATTGTTAAACGTTTGCAACAACAACATGTAGTTTCTTCATTTAACATAATATACCTTTTGTAAGAAACAGACATCAACTAACATTGTCACTTTTGAGTTCAGTCGGAATTTCAAGAAGATTATTATTTTAAATGATTTTTGTTTCATAGAAACAAAATGAGATGTCTATTGGTTATTAAATATTATGACACGAAGGTTTCTCTTGATAAATTTATATATTATTAAATATGTCAAATGTGTAGCTTTTACTCAACTATTCAAAAACTGACGTCTGGAAGTCAAATAAGTAACTTGATTTATTCGTATTCAATAATCTTATCAAAGTATAGACACAATAAACAAACACCATTGTCAAAATCTTTATATTTGAAGAGTTTATTATTTCACGGTTAAACATTTTAGAAATGAAATTTTATTGAAAGCTTCAATGATTATATTCATAGTAATTTGCAGGTTTCTAAAATAAATAAAAGATATGTTAATTTTAAAGTACACCACATTTGCTATATAGAAAATATACGATAATATTTCATTTCACTATTGAGCAAAAGTCAAATTGTTCTATTTATGAGCTTATATTCAAAAATTGACGTAATTCAATAAATCATGTAACCATTAGCACACTAAGAAAAAATTTCAAAGAACCATTATTTTTATCATATTTTAGTTTCATACAGTAGTAAGACCAAAGAAAGCGAATTCAATGTTCATCATTGCATTAAAAAAATAATAGCAATGCTGCAATAATGTCATTAGCTCCAAGATACAGATACGCATGCCATAATTAAGAATTCTACGGAAACAAACATAAATACGAAAAACAACTTTCACATGCATGATCTCCCTACGAGTTCAACGAAAGCAGACACGTTCTTCAAGATGATTGTATGCAACACATTATATTTCTACACGATGCCGTGGGCAAGTATTGTTCCACAACGCCTTATTTATGTTTTTTTTTTTTATTGAGAACGAACTTTCAATGATGATATAACTGAAAAACCTAATGGACCTATTAGAGAGAATATGTTGCATGTTATGAAAGCGATGATTATTGGTATTTATCATGTGATTTGTCTGCTAGTATTTTATATCATTTTCATGAACTACTTCGCTCATAATGAAAAAAATTCTTCTCGTGTCATATACTGTTTAAGAGTGGCAAATCAGGTAAATAGCCGTTAATCAAAATGTAACACATTTCCATAGCAATAGGTATATGATAAAAGTCGCTTGATATCCACGTATATAAATCAAATGCACTTTGTACATAACGCTAATAAATCCAAACTTTTGCTGGACGGAAAATCTCTTGCATCATTGAATGCTGATCATATGGCTTGATTAGTTTTTGAATCGTTCAAGTTTCAGGCTTTATACCACTGCGTATCTGCTTCTAAAAAAATTCCTACTTTTCTCAAACAACTAAAAGAACAATAAAATATTATATTCTTGAAGTGAAGTATTTTATTCTATGTTAAATATTTCTTTAAGCACATTTTACGAGGACAACACTTGTAGCAACTCATCATTATTTAAAAAAATATTTCTAATCAAAAATGCTTTCTCACATATGGAAATTACATACATCTCTGCTTATCATTGAAAATTTTATTTTTATTAACACTAAAACAATGAATCATTATTACAATTTCAAAGTCCTCTACATGTAAGCGCATATTTAAACGACACTCAGCATCTTATCTAAACAATGAACATAATTATTCTAAGATGAGTCACTCTTTTATTCCATGAAATAACTAATTTTGGTTACATAAGAATAATATTCGCACTAACACGCATCAGTGTAATAGAAATCGAATAATCAATAATTAAACTGAACATTGTTTTATATTTAGCAAAAAAAAAGAACTGTCTGTAAGAAAACGAGAGAAAAGAAAATTCTCTTCGGAGAAAATATTCAGCAAAGAATATTCGGAAGCGGCAGTGACAGCACTGCAGGAAATGATCTTCTATATAGTAGAATGCGCTTAAACGACACATTTTTTTTCTTCAATGAAACATTTTAATTGTGTGAAAACATCAATTATCAGGTTTTTATTTTTATCACAGCAAAATCTTTCGTTTTTAAAAAATTGTAATGACAAAAGAAATTTGAGCGATTCTTTAGCTGCATTGAATAGAACTAAGATGTGACTCATCTGTGATGGGGAAAATCCATTTTTCCTATGTCAAATACATTTTCCTTTCAGATTTAATTTTACATGAACATATTAGTTTTACGTGTTGAAAGCTATAATTATGTCAACAAAAACTTTTACAAAAAGTAGGAGTGCAGACATCGTTACGTGACAAATAATTTTTCACATAATATCAAGAAAATTTTGGCATAACTTATATAACCAATTCTATTGTATTTTCCTTAAAGAATCATAATAACAATAAACGCAACTAGCTACTTTTCTCAAAACATCTAATATTTATCTGTTAGCTGTTACTTCTACTAACACGAGCCGATTAGTCCATGCGATCATTGTAACAAATCCAGCGTTGAATGTATCATGTTCCTTAATATATATAACTAGTATCATTCATATATGTGCGAACGTGAGTTCTAAATTTTGACTTCGTGAACAGATGCATTATATGAATTTATTGACAAATGTTTCATGAGAAGAAATAATTCTTCAATAAGTGAATAAGAAAATAATTTGATTAAAAAGTATGTCTTAAGCTAGTTTGGAAAATTTAGAGATAACATGATAGTAAGGTAAAAACTCTGTTACGCATTTTTTCCCTATAGTCCTACGGTGTTATTTAAATTTCATTCTATTTTGTCTGTTTATGGCAAAAAAAAGGCATGATTATCTTGACATCTTGCTCTCTTCTATTCAGACACAACTTACGACTAATACCAATAGTAGTGCTATTTGAAATATTTATTTTATTCTTCTTTATCCAGTATCGCGTGCTATGTTCTGTTCAAGAGGCAGAATATCGCAATAGTATTCATCTATATTTCCTTTTCATTTTTACTTTTTTGATCACTACTTTCACACGCCGATAGCGTGATTGCGAGATCGAGACTAAAAAAGAAACAGATCTATGTTGCGGTGTCGTCGCAAAGTTTAATTTTTGTACTTTGACGTTAACATTCTTTTGAGTATCTCGGTAATGTCGCGTTTTATTCAAAGAAAAAATTTAAATACGTAAATGAAAACATCAAACAAATCAATAGGAGAATTAGTCAGTTAAAATATGTTGTATATTCGTGTGTATGTTTAATTACAAGCATTGTAACATATAATCAGTGACTGGTAATATGACAAGTTGAAGTATACTAATAACAGGATATGGACATGAATTTCTATCTTAGAACTATGCTCGAATTGTTAAATCGCGTTTACACTTGTGTTTTGGGCACAATCATGATTATATAAATTATTCTGATTCGTATTGTAAAAAGGTAAGTCAAAATTTTTTCCCATGCTGAAGCTTGTTTTCTATTCGTTTATTTCTATTTATAATTTAGTCGCAGTAAGTAATGCAAAAGATGAAGTCTAGATGATTCATACGACTAGTCTATTATGTTTCAAGAAGTAGAAATCGACAGAAGGCAATATGCTGACGTGGAAGTCGTTGACGTTTGTTAGTAAAGCGATAAATAAAAACCTCAATAGAAAAAAATTTCGTCTAAACTGTGCTTCATCCGAATATAATTCTGAATTAGACACTCTTGAGGAGTCAGTAACAATGATGATCGCATCGTTCGCATCATTGGTGTTGCTCTGAAACTTTTCTTTCATTATTATATTCCTTCGCATGCTGTTTGAAATTTTCAACTGTTCATGTTTAAATGTGACTTTTTCTCAGAAAGAATACGACGTGCAGTGTTAAAGAAGATTCTATTCGTAAAACGATTCCCATATGTACCATTGCAATTAATATAAGTTATCCTTTCAAATCAAGCTGAATAGTGACAAGATTTGCTGTCTAGATGAATGAATTGGTTTTAGTTTAGCTGAAGCTATTGTACTATATCATTAAATATTCATATTTGTCGAAGCAATAGAATGACACCTTAGCTGTATTACGGAAAAGATAGCGACAGAGAATAATGATGAATATCAATCATGTGAGTATTGTTCACTTTTTTTTCGTTGGAGTTCTCTTTCCGTGAATATTCTTTACTTATATGTGTGTTAACGACAGCTATTGATCGTTCGATTAATGCCCGACACGATCGCTCTGAGTACGAGTACCACCCTACTCGATTATGTGATTTCTTTCTGGAATATTCTGCATAGGTTATACAAAACATTTTGATGCAAATATGATGACTTCTTTCAAATAAACTTGTCGTTTACATTGTATTAATTTTAATTTTATTATGAAAATCTCATTCTTTTCAAATCAACTAAAATTAATAGAATCAATATCTCTCATACATTTTTACTCTCAATGCGCTGAAAAAAATATAATAAGTAGTCCAAAAGAATTCATAGATTTACGAAAAAAACCAATGCCACTCACATTGTAGAACGCTCGGTCGTTGCTTGAATAAAATCAACTACTAAAGACGTGCCAATGAATAAGGTAATGAGATATATTGTTCGATTTTAATCAAATCGTTCCGAGTCTTATCTCAATTTGTCGACAAATGTCTCACGGCATCATCAGAAAAATGAATACAACAATACTAATACCAAAATATGCACGAGAAACGATAGGAAAGAAAGTGTATCGCCTTCGTGCCTATTCATTCTTATAATGAGTGCGCGTAATTTTCTCTATATGTTTCAACCGAAAATTGTTAATCATGAAGCAGTTAAGAAAACTCTATCAACGTGTATAGATCTATGTAGAATTAACGTAGATAAAAGCGTTGAAATAGAATAAAGTTATTGATGAATTATAATATTTCGCAAAATAAAGTCTCCTGTTTTATCTAAATAAATGCAATTGTTTATTCAAAACAAGAATGTCTAAGAAATAGATAGAATAAAAAAAAAGAAGTTTATTATGTGTTTTCATTAACTGAGGAAAAAGTAGAAAGAAAAAGAATAAAATTATCTTCATTCAAAAGTAATATACGAAAGTGCCTAGGAAAAGTCGCTGAAGAAAAATTGCTCTTTATTTTTAATGCAGACATGCTCCTGTAATTGAATGTAATAAGAAATAAAATTATGCTTCATTAATTTTAGATTCGAAAGAAAAGAACCTGACAACGCACATCTACTATATTACACCCATGAGAAATTATAGGCAAACTCGATTATACGTCCACTTGAATGTAGAAAGTCAATCTTCACACAATTTACAAAATAAGAGAGAATTTTTATTTGGTTAAAATAGATTATCAAACCATGTTAACGAACTCATTTAAATATTTGTCTCTTTTAACAATCCTTATGACTTTTATCTTCACTATGTTGCATACGTTTCTATATCGTCAGAAATTTCAATTTAGTCACAAATTCAATAGTACTAATACAACGCTTTCTATCAAAAATACATCTACTCCTACCTTCTACTCAAATATAGCTGTACTTGTTGAATTTCGTGCAGTTGATCATATAGTTGCCATTGTTCATAATGTTGATCATCATATTCCATCATCATGGCCTATTCAAATTTTTCATGGAAAAGAAAATCAAAATTTTATTAAAAATTCAACTCTAGCACCATTAATTGCATCAGGAAAAATATTTCTTACGCTAATGGAAGAAGTTTATGATCGTAGTCGAACGAATCAACTACTAACCGATCCAAAATTTTGGCAACTCGTCTGCGGTGAAAAAATTCTCCTATTCCAAATCGACTCAGCTATGTGTTCGAATTCGCCACATAAAATTACTGATTTTCTTCAATATGATTATGTTGGTGCTCCATGGGATACCTCTTGGTTTGCCTATAATAAAGCATATCTTGTTGGTAACGGTGGCTTTTCATTGCGAAGTCGCAGTAAAATACTTGCCTTACTTGCACTGGCTAAATATGATTTTAAAATACCAGAAGATGTTTGGTATGCACAGAATTTACATCGTGTAAATGGATCCGTTGCACCAGTACATGTAGCAAAAACATTTTCTGTTGAATCAATGTATTATGAAAGACCATTAGGTGTGCATCGATTTCCTTTGCGTTGTTCTGTGCAAGCAAAACTATTTGCAATATGTCCAGAAGCAAAAATGATAATGCCGGAAAAATGCTCTTGAATTTTTCAAATTTTTGTTTTGCTATTTTAAATATTGGCATTGTTGAATTCTTTTAATGCATGCAATTTCCAATTTTAGTTATTAGATATTTATAAGCACTGTTCTTTCATTGTCGAACTATTATACACCGGTTTGATTCGCTACGGAGAATGTACGCTTGTGTGTTTCTTTTCTTGAATGTAAAAATAAATATTACAAAAAACAGGTATAGATATTTTAGTTTTGGTTCTATTATTTGAATAGCGGAATTCAAGATTTTGCTAAGCAAAGTTCGAGAATATTATTAATTCTAGTATTCTATCCGAATGGTTTCCGTAGCAAAATTATTCTTACTACCACACACTTTGTATGGTTAATCTTCTTATTAGTTATAGGTGTATCGTCATTATTTAACATCATAAGTATGCCTTTCATTTAGAGAGAATTCTCTTTTGGTCTACTCAAAAAGTGAGTACACTCTAGATTCTGCCAGTGTGTCCGTCTGTTAACTCGATAACTTTTGAAAGCCTCATCCAATTGTCAGGAAATTTTGTACGCAGAATGATCTCATCAATGAAAGCAATCCGTTAAGAAATGACTGCGTTATCGAAAAAATTGTCATTATTTACCAAACCATCCCTGAGAGAGGGTACAGGGATTTTTTTCAAAAAAACAGTATTTTTCTCAGAATTATTCACAACATATATTAATCGACTCAGTTTTTAACGCAGCTTCTGAATTTAATATTAATTGTGAACCAAATCGTAGCTGTCTGAAAAAGAATCGTCTGAGAAAGGTCTCAAAATGCACAAGAACTGCATCCAGAAACCAAATTGCCTAGATATGTCTCAGGTAATCAGTAGTTGTGGGGTTTCCCAAATGCCTAGTTTTAAAGCTAGTCAAAAGGACTATCGAAAGGTAAAAAATCGAACTCGATAGCTATTAATATTGGTGATTTATTAGGAAAACACTGATGCCTCTATCTATCATATATCTCTTATAGATTCATGAGGCTGTCTACGATCGTAATCCCGCTAGACACAAACGCAGATCCATTCAAAAGTAACTCTTCTTACCCAGTTTTTCAAGCTAAACACGAATCTGAACTCAATTTCTGTGATTTCTAAAGATATTATATCACTCTGAGAGTAGAGTCAGTGGTCACCGGATAGGGTCGCATACAGTGTGGCCCATGCTAACTTAGCACGCCTGTATTTTCTCCTTGCAACTTAGTGGCAAGGGATGCATCTTAATGATATATATATATGTCTTATAGAATAAATGCGACAATCTCGAATTTAAATCCGAGTGTTATATGTATTTCAAACAGTGAAAAGTCATATTACCTTTGTTTTTTATTTTTTTAGATAGCTTGATCAAAATCAATCTGTCATCAATTAGTTTTACTTTTTGACGTACACATAACACTTGGACTTAAATCCGATGTTTCCACATTTATTTTTTGTTATATTTGAAAGATATTTTCTGGTACGTAGTAAATTCTATGCTCTTGGTGTGAATGTTATTAAACAAAGGCTAATTGCAGTTTATGTGTTTGTAGACACGTCTAGTTGCTTTCGAATCATACGCGTAATTCCAAAACACAAAATATTAGTCAACATGAGTTGAATGCTTCTGCATGGCATAGAAAAGAAGCAGCAGTTTTTATGGATATCAATGGTAGATTAATCGTTCTTATTGAAAAAGCAATTTGACTGTACTTGAGCGAATTCGATATTGAGATAATGTACTATTATTGAAACATTTTCCCCTAATTGGTTTTTGATTCATCGAATTTCTTGTATAAATTCAATTCTCCCTATTATCTGAAGGATGTGAGATCATAGCGGTAATCTTTTCATGGTTGGAATCAAATCAAAGAAAAACTATCTTAAACTCATAGTTTATAGCCATCGATCTAAAGATGTACATACGTAAAATCGTCGAAAATGATAATCATCTTTGTAAAACTTATTAACTCAAACTTAATAGAAATATCATTGATGGAGCCAAATATTTTCAATAGTTATTTATAATCTCTTTGGAAAACGTTTACTAGGCCACAAGGTCAAATTATTTTCATCATTGTAAAAAGATTACGCCTACTATAGCTTTATGATCGAAGCACATTTTTTTCCTTCTGATTTCGATGTAATACATTTTCTTATTCATATTTTTACAATGAGAATAAGAATAGTAAAAAGGAAATTCTATGAATGTAAGTACTAAGCATATGATTTTTCTACGGTCAATTCATGAGTTTTTAAATTTCGATATGTTATGCACTCATTGTAACAGTCTTGGACATAACGGAATCCAATCGAAATATTCATTAGAGAAAATTTCGTCATGTCGGATAATATCTTGCATGATCGTACCTCTGATCTTGAATGGCCTTGTAAGATTCTTGTCAGATCATAATATCAGATTATTAGAAAAAAACCTATGAAACGGTAAGATCTTTCAAGGATCTTATAGTGCGATTCGATGCAAGAAGAGTAAAGCCATCTGTCTGAAATCTGTCGGTCCTTATATTGCCAGGAGAAAAGTGTATAAAATACAGTGAGTATTGTGTGTTAAAACTTTAGGTACGAGTGTAGTACTGTGTAAATATAAAATAATATTTTCTGTTTTTTTTTTCAAAAAGCACATTTATTTATTCAAACTTCCAATAGATTGCATCTATCGAATTATTATTATCTCTCATTTCGCATGCTCTACAAATATAAACACAGCATTTTCTTATTATATTGTTATTATTAATGATGATAGATGCTGTTTACACGACTTACTTGACACGGACTTGACGTTGATTATTTTTCGATTTTAATTGGTTTTTTAGCGAAAAAATTTTATTTTCGTTGCAGACGATTTACTTGACGTTGATTAAATAAAAATGGATTCCAATCAGTCTATTTTTTCTATGAGGATTTACTTTCCGTTGATTGCTTAGACCTAAAGTAATAAGAACGTGCATTATCAATGTGTCGTAAGAATAAATTCGAAATAATTTCTAATCGGAAAGAATGTTCATCAATAAACGAACGGTAAATTGAATTTTGACATTCTAGAATGAAAAAACATGTAAATTCTCCACATCCAAACATTTTCGTAGCCATTGACTTACTGCAAAAGGAGCAAGCGTTAGCATCGATTGCAAGAATACGAGATGATATGGGCGCTCCAACTCCAAAACGTTGAAAATATAAAGTTGTAACAGATGAATGTTTAATAAAATTGTGGGAACACGTTATGATGAAGGTCGTATTGATATTCCATCGTTCCTCAAAGCTGTAGGACTGAGATATTTTCAACATCCATCAAAAAGTTAAACAGTTATTTCTCATTGTCCTTTTGTTTCTTACTATATATATATATTTGTTGGTTTTTTGTTCTAATAATACATTGACTGTCGCAATAATTGCTCATTTCTTTACGTCTAAGCAATCAACGGAAAGTAAATCCTCATAGAAAAAATAGACCAATTGGAATCCATTTTTATTTTATAAATGTCAAGTAAATCGTCTGCAACGAAAATAAAATTTTCTCGCTAAAAAAACCAATTAAAATCGAAAAACAATCAACGTCCAGTCCGTGTCAAGTAGGTCGTGTACACGGATGGATGCAACCTATTGAAAACGTTTGAATGAATAAATGTGGATTTTATTCATTATTCTCAGAATAAGATAAGCTAATTATTAGGTGTTAAACATATGAGAAAGTATGCGTAGCTTCCTAATTGCGGGCAAAAATTAAGCCAATTAGTGAAAAATGACCGCAATTTGGAACGAGTGAAACTTTTTTATTATTATGCAATAACTGACGGCTTCATGAGCCCTTACAGTACAATGAGTATGGAAAAAGAAAGAGAGACACGAACCGCTGTGACAGGACAGCACCAAAGATAAGACATACATGAACATACATTGACAGACAATAGACAAGGACAAAACAAGAGACAAGCATAAAGAGACATAAAAGACGCGGACACGAACACACACTATACATTAGTTGAACAACATGCCAATACATACAGATCAGCAGCGATAAGAAAAATCTTCATGACAAGGAAGAAAGAAAAGGGGAGAGAGAAGCACGAAATAAGAGCACTGAGTAGAGAAGGAAAGAACGAGGTAGTCTTTATAAAAAAAAAAGTCTCCGGGAAGTTAATGAGGAGATCAATTTCGTCGAGTTCAAAATCTGGGCTTGAGGCAGTAGGAGTGTTATCTTCCAACCAATTGAGAATTTTCTCAAGAACGGACACGTTCTCAACATAACGCTTAGACACTCTAAGCCCCTTAATGGAGAATTCCTTGGCTCTCCATGACTTTCTAAATTCATTTAGGGAAGCTCTTTCGAATGATAGTTCACTGTCAACTGAGTCTGACAGCGCAATTAAATATTTGCACCAATAACGAACGCATCTATCTGTTAAGGAAGATTCATTTAACACAAAGGTCACGAAGTAGTCGTTCCACCCCCGACAGTGGAGTGTGTTTTTCAAACACGTGAAATAGAAATGGCCGAGGTCTTTGCGTTGCTTTTCGGAGAAAAGCGAAAAAATTGGATACAACCAAGTAAAAGTCGGTAGGATATACGACAAGAACAGCACTCTTCTGAGCGTAGAGGATGTTCTATCCTCAAATCTAAATGAGTTTCACATAGCTAGTCGTTGTCTAATTTTAGCCTTCGACCTAGATATCATCTTGTCCCACTCAATTTTGGGTGTGACCCAGTACCCGAGGTACTTATATTCGTTGGTCCAACCGATTTTATGGCTATTGACATCTAATTGGAAGCGGGGGAGGCCAATCACTCTGGCGCTCCAGAGACCAACTGTTTTGTTATAGTTAATTGGCTGGCCCGTGAGCAGACAGTAGAACTCGAGCTGGTCAATGCAATATTTGAGTTTCTTCTCTAAATCTAAGCATTGCTGACTAAATTTAATACCAATTTGTCCTGCTACAATTGCTGCTAGGTCATCCGCAAAAAAAGTGTGATAAACAACAAGAGAGAAACTCTGACATGTCCGCATGGTACGAAATAAAAATTATAGGAGTCAAAATTCCTCCCTGAGGACCTCCTTTTTCGATTTTAAACCATCTCGACTTAACGTTATTTATCTCAATGTAACCTCTGCGATTTGTTAACCAAGCGTAAATCCATTTCGTGTACGCTATGGGTATATCCGTTTGTCGGAGCTTACCAACACACCCATCGTACCAAAGCATATCAAAGGCGCTCTTGAAATCGACAAATAAGGTAGCGACTGGGGAGCTATTCGACATAAGACTAAATAAATCGTCTAAAAACACTAATAGTCTGGTCTGCAGTCTAAATCGTTCTCTGAAACCGGATTGATTATTCGGAAGAAGACCTCGTCTGTCTAATACGTGTTTGAATCTCACCAGAAATAATTTTTCACCAATTTTCTGAAACGTGTCTAAAAGCGATATTGACCTAGTGAGGGCTGGCAGGCAGATAGATTCTTTTTTTGCTAAAAGAATCATTCTGGTGTCTTTCCACGCGGTTGGCAGTGTTACCTTTGCAAAGAAAAAATTGTATAGCTTGAGAAGCAGCGACCAGTACGACTGGTGCAAGTAGTTAAACGTAAAGTTGTTTAATCCATGCGCATCGCAAGATTTCTTCTTTTTCCTTAGTATTACCACCTGTAATAGTTCATCTAATGTTATTTCTGGTATTGGATTGTTTTTATTATCGAAATCTGTCCATGGTGCGTCAACGTAAGGATGCGGTCTTACTATATTATTGGATTTACGAAAAAAATCATCATAATAATCTGCAGCAAGTTCACTCATTTTGGATGAGTCATACACTACTTTACCTGTTTGGGACAGGAGCGCATTTAGTGACGAGGAAGATGGTTTGATAAAACGTTTAGTTTCTAACCAAAAGTTAACCGATATCGAGGAAGAAGTGTGGCGATGTCCAAGAGCTAAAGAGAGCTGTGACGAGATAAATTTTTGAAGTTCGCGCTTTGCTATTTTTCTTAAACCATTGACATGATTTTTTTAGTTCAATATTTTTGGTTCTCATTCGACGAAATGAAAGAGCTCTAATGTAAGAAAGAAAAGCACGCAAATCCGCTGGGATCGCTACTCTATATTGACTTAGCGGGAAAAGTATCGAACATCGAGCTATAAGAAGACCTAGAAATTGCGCGTAATCATTATATGTATCATCAACGTCATTAAGAAGCCATCGTGCTTCCCAATAGGGAAAAGTAAATTCTGTGATAAAATTAAAAACTTTCCAGTGAACTGATTTTCCTTTACATTTATCTTTTATTTTCGTTGAGAGAACAGCTAACACCGGGAGGTGATCACTCGTGGTATTACCGCTGTATTTTTGAGTATCTATGCTCGCTCTATTCGAGAACGCAAAGTCTATAACTCTGTTTGAACGACGTGATGTAGGGACTTTCGGGGCGAAAAGTGCTAAAGAATGTAGATCTGCTCACTCCAACAAGGTTTCCTCTTTACTCGCATCCATTTCTAAATCAACATTAAAGCCACCAAAAAGTACGCAGTTATTAGTTATGAAAGAAGAAATTTGCTCCCATTTCCACGAACGACTTTCCGAAGCATAAACACCTACTATCCTGGCTATTTCTTCGGTTAAAACATCCACAGCACAAACATTCGATAAGATGCACTCCACTCGTTTAACATTAAGAGAATTTTTAACCATAATTACAGCACCACCGTTCCTATTTTCTTCTTTTTGATAAAAGATTTTGAAGTTGGGGAACGTCTGAGTAATAAAAAAAAGATCGAAATCTCCTGTTTCTAAAAGAATCAAAATATCACTGTTGAAAGATTTTGTAATAAGAAGCGCTTCGTGCCAGCGTAAGTCAAGACCAAGAATATTGAACGAAAAAATATGAAGAGAAGAGAGAGAAGTAAGATTAGCTGTGGTATTGTAAGCACTCCACCGAGAAAACAAAATAGACAAGAGTGGAGAATTCTCTCACTCCGAGAGAATAGAACAAAATAGGTTATAGTCGAAAGGAAAAAAGCTCTCCTTCGTTTTGCGAAGAAAAGAATTTCTTTTACATGTAGTTGAAGAATTAGAACAGCTGAAGAAGGGTATAGCAGAAGGAGAAAGAGACATTAAAGAAAATTTTTTTTATTTTGACTCGCTTTTGTAACTTGTATTTTAAATCGTTTGAGTCGACATTTGAGATCTATTTAAGGTGTTTTTCATTCCTATTGCGGATGAAATTCTATTGTGCATACAATTCATTAAAGACAAAAATTTAGGTAAAGGCGATATTATTCATGTTAGTCAATAATTATTAATTTATTCTCAGTCATGTGTCATAAGGTACTAGTAATTCAATAATCGAACAAAATAGTCAAATTATCATAGAACTTTGTTTTTATTGATTATTTTTAAGCTTGACAACATTTATAAAACGTGTTCAAGGCATATAGCATGCAAAACTGCACGAAAGAAGACTTTTTTCAAACACTTCGCATAAAAAAGAGCCATCATATTCACTCAATTTGTTGAAAGTTTGCGTACTACTTTTCAACGTGAACAAACCATTTTTCTATGAATTTATCTCAGTCAGAGAGCTAAGATATTCTTCTTCAAATATTCATGATCTCTGAGAGCTCGTCGAGCTTCATTGGATCATGTAAAGTTAGAGTAAAATTTTGTTTGAATTGTTTTTTCTTAATGACAGCTTACTTGGCTCAGATCCGTCTTCCAACGGCCTAGAATTAGCGACATTGCCATATTATCTTGAAAATAAAACTAAATATACGATAACCGTGCCAATGCAAAATAAAGCATCGCTTAGTTAATTAGTTTAGATTTAAAAAGTTTCAAAGTCAAGCTCTAGGGAGAGAAAAGCTACCCAGTGAAAAATAATCATGAAAAAAGCCGGAAAGTAACGCATTCATCGGAATAGGGAAAGCTATATTTTTCAGGAAGAACACGCTCTATAACTTGACGAATGTGTTCATTGCTGAAAAGAATCTCGTTCAACACCTGAATGAATGCATTCTTCAACGTTCTATAGTGTTATGGAACCCATGTAATAAAAACCGCATGAAAATCGGCGGTTAACCGCGGTTTTACCGATCCGGTTACCGGCTCCCATTACCGCAGAACGGATAAATACCGCGGTTTACCGCAAAAA